>CAEGAF010060843.1:0-12291 GCA_903067075.1 Micropoecilia bifurca
CTGCACAGTAATTTCCCGGCTGGGATGAATAAAGTACTTCTATTCTATTCTATTCTATTCTATTCTATTCTATTCTATTCTATTATTCAAATGAAAGCTATGTTTTTGGTAGATATCCCAAGGATGAGTATTTTGGTGCTGAACTGTTCATTAGAATCATCTTCCTCTGTATTTTTATGTGTCCTAACATGGATTCATTACCATCTATTGGCTCATGTTCCATTTAAAACGTTGTCAATTTATCTATTCTATTGTGAATTTAGATTTTTAGGAAAAATGTAAATTTAAAAATATCAAAATGAGTCTGAACGAGTCCCACACTGACATGGGCTAATAAGCCACTTAGAGAAGAGACACAAAGAAATCCAGATTTCAATTTAGAAATGCGCTCAGTGACAAAGATAATAATTTCAGAGATATATTCTGTGGTGTGGTTAAGCAAAAACTGAAGTCTTGAAACATAATATCTTGTTACATTTGGAGGAAAAGCTTGCAAGCCTGATACAACCATCCCAAATGTAAAGGGGTGGGAACATCATGTTGCCCGTTATTGTAGATGCAAATAAGAATAATATTAATAATATTAATGGAAAGTCTTATATTGAAAAAAGTGATTTAAAACAATACTTTTAATGAAGAATGATCAGTAATAAAGCTCTGGCTGGGTCTGTTTAAAAAATAACTTGATAACTGACATTTATGGCATGAGAATTTGAAGATATATAAATACTCAGAATCATACTAACAAACAGGTTTTATCTTATTTGCTGTTTTCCAATAATGAAAATGTTCCTGCCAACAAAAGGTAATATCTATTAGTAAATGGCAGTAACTCTTCCTGCCTACAGGTAAGGCAGAAAGAGTTGAGCATGCACCATTGACAACAGGCATGACATTTATTTAAGTCAGATCGAGCATGAAAACGAGAAGCTAAGACTGAATCACAGCATGAAGAGGGAGCCGATGTGCTGAGATAATTGGTTGAGCTGAACTGATTCAGAGCCCACATTTTTGTTCCATACAGCCTGCCCTGACTTGTTTCTGCACATTATTACGGAGCTACAGTGTTTGCCTGGTTCTTTTCACCTTTCAGAGGCTTCAGCATCACCCTCATGTACAATTGTCACTGAGGTGGGAAAATCCAGAAGAATGATTGACTGAATTTGCGTAGGTGCTTGTCAACTAATAAAATTATGGATATCTTTAGTAGACAGAAGCTGTGAAGAGTTTCTGTCGCTTGTGAAAACCACAACCAAACTGACAACAAGGTACTCTGTCAGCTTAACATAAAGAATAAACTCTTGTTGGTGTTTTTCTTACCTAAGTTATTTACTTTTGTTTGTTAGTGCAAACTGACTGCACACTGTCAGACACAGACATGCATAAAAGAAGATGTTTTTAGAGCCGACAGCAGCCCTTCACTCTTCCTGAAGTCCTGAGTAGGTAATTCTGAAGGTGGAGAGTTGATTTGGGGCCACAGTCAAGGTGGGTGTCAGTTTTCGTCAAGTTTGAGCCACAACTCTGCCACAATTTCAGTTGTTGCAGATCAGTGACTGCCCAGCAGCCCCAGAGGAATGTTGGACAGGTTCAGAGCGATGTAAAAGAAGAAGAGGGAAACTCTGTGGAATTGTGCCGACTTACTGGGATTTTCTCTCTGAATTAATCTGAACTGCGTGTTGATCTTACAGTCAATGTGTCTAAATTTACAGGATTTTTTTAAAGACTAAAAGCAGTGTCTTCCAAAAGCATTCATACATTTTTTTGACGTGTCACATAATTACACACACCAGTGCATCTGATAATGTCATGACAGACCAAAAAAAAAAAAAGTACCACAAGCCGTCATTGTGAGGTGAAATGAAAGTAAAGCAGCGGAGTATTTAATATTTTTTGCAAAGAAAACCCTTTTTACTTGTATGCCTCTAAAAAGATGAGAGTGCAACCAATTGTCATCAAGTTTGTGACTACAGCCTGCCTGTGTCTATTATTACTATTAATACACCAGGATGAGATTTGCCTGGAGCTCCTTCAGGCTCCAGATGTTGGGTCGTGTCGATTGACCCGCCTCTGCAGCATCACATTGACATTGGGAAAATCCCCCAAGAAAGGCAGCTGTAACTGCAATGAGAGTTTATAGGGAGGTTGGGAGGAACGGTCTATTTTGAAAAAAATAAAAATAAAATTTTTTTTAAAAATGCCAATATATTTGTAAAACAAAAAAAAACATGGAGAATATTTTTTCTGCTTTAAAATGCTTTGTAGTCGTCAATCACATAAAATCCCCCCAAAACGTTCCGGTACTTGTGATTGTAAGGTCACAAAATTTGAGAGGTTGGAAGCAGTGTGAATACATTTGTATGACACAGATCAGCAAATGTGATTGACACACTCACACAATTAGGAATATTATACATTTTAATAGCTTACAGCATTAGGGAGAGCTTGCAGGCTTTTTTTTGTCCACCTCTGATGCACGGCCTGGTGCTTCATGCAAATTGTTACCAGTCAGGCTTTGTATCTCCATGTTGGAGCATTACCCTAATGAAAATTTGTCTGACCTAATTAAAAAGCCTCAAATACTACCTGTACACCGACTACAATCCCATGAAAAACAGATGGACTTTATCCGGCTAATTACTGAGTAATTCTGTCCATCAAATTCAGAACTGTATTAGCTAAAAAAAAAGCTGCAAAAACAATATTGTTTGGGATTTTTAGGGGTTGCTGAGAAATATACAAAGAGGTGGGTAAAACATTTGGGAAGTTATGATGAGAAGAAACCAAGAGAGTGGAGAGAGATACCTAATTACCATAACAAGAAAGAAAGAAGAGAGACTCAGTGCTAAGCAACAGGTAACCCTGGTCTGTGCCTATTAATATTTCAGTGAGGAATCTGTCCCGGTGCTCTCACTTTGGAATTCCAGGAATGTCTATATGCAAAGCCTGATCCGAGTGTGTAGGAAAATGCTTGTGTGAAGCCATGCATGCAGGCGCACGTACCATCTCCACGTGTAGCCATCAGTCTATTGAGAGCTAGAGGGCATGTACTGGTCAGCCAGCTACTCCCACCGACCTCATCATTCTCTCTCTTTCTCCCTGTGGGGTTGCCATGCCAGCAAGCCCCTCCGGCCACAATGCAAACACAACCACACTCACATACATATATATATATATATATATATATATGCATGTGCACATTTGTAGGCAATGCCAAACATGTTCTCGCAAGCATGCACACATTCACATTTGCGTGCGCAGTGCACGCTCTCTCTCCCCCACTTCAACCATTAATCCGTCCTTCCAGCCAGCTAAGCTTGAGGGTCTCTGTGAGTGGGCAGCAGCCCCCCTGCCGCGGCCCTGGCCACATTAGCGGCTTGGCGGGAGAAGGGAATGACTGGGCAAGCCAGTAGCCTCCAGCAGGCGTCCCCCCGCAAAAGTTGGCACCCTTTAGATGAGCTGGAAATGCCACAAAGTGAGAAGAATCTAATCCGGTTATACAAGGGTTTTTTTTTCCTCTCACAGCTTCCTCAGTCACCAGAGGGGCTTATATGGGCAACATTACATAGGAAAAAAAAAAAAAAGGAGTCCTGCACGAAGTGTTTACTCAGAACTATTGGATTAAAATTAAATCAGTACAGTCCAGTGTAAAACAAACAAAAAGTGTATGCGATAGAAAGGATTGATTCAGGGATATCACATGACAGCTTTATGTGGCTTATATCTCTGGCGTAAATTAATCCTGCAGTGATGCTTCCGTGTGAGGATTAACTTTTCACTCATTGTTGACTGGTCTCCAGCGGATACCAGTTAGTCCATGTTTGCCGAGTGGATGGTGAAATGTAGCCTACCTGCATAAGGGATGGGGGCGTCTTTATCCAGGGCAACCAGTGGAGGGTCCAACAGAACAACATCAGTGTTTTCAGTTATCACTCCATGGTATGATGTCTCTATCCAGGGCTTGTGTTTGTTCACTGTGGACACAGAAAGCAACAAATGAGGCTTAAGAAAACACACCTTAACACAGATCAGTAGTTTCGTTGCACTCAAAGTATTTCAGCTTCTTTGACCTTAGGATATTTTTTTTTCTCTCTTTAGACCTCCTTAGTCGTTTTAAATGAACATTTTGTAATATTTCAAAGTAATTCCAGAGTTTAAGGATATAAAGTAGTATAAATACTAAAAGCTTTAATGTTGTAGGGTACTTTATCAGTCTTTGGAGTGTGCGGTGTTGTACAAACACTGGCCACTTCTCCACCGTCTTTCATTCAATACAGAAAAAAATGAAATATTTTCACTTCTATGATGTTATTATACTTGACCAGAAAAGAATAAAGAGGAAAAAACAAATTGCAACAAATTGTTTGACTCTGTAAATGTCAGGTGTGAATTGAAGGATCAGAAATGACAAAGCAAGGCTGTAATTTTGGTTCCCCTGAGATTCAGGACTAAAGTGCAAAAACAATAATTACTCCCAATTCGACGACAGGAAAAAATAAGAAGTGGACTCTCTCCAGGTTTGAATCAAGCAGCAATTGTTACAAACCACTTCAGCCATGCACTGGATGTCAGTAAAATCAACGCCAGTGTTAAAATGTGCAGTTTCAACTGATTTAGAAGAACAAAAGTCACAAAACATTCTCCACTTTCAATGGGATAATGAAAGTATTCAAAAACCATATCGCTGCTGCACAATACCTGCTACTGCATGTCATCCCTGAGTTATGTTACTATTGTTTAGCTTACATATCTGCACCAAATCACTGCCCAGATACCAGTCGAATCACAAAACCTATACATAATTATATGGTTGAAGTCTTGTTTGTATTTAACTACGAACACTTCCTTCTGCAATTTAGATCTGTGAAGATAAATATAAAAGAAAGCAAACACATTTTATTCAACTTAACAGATTTTTATTTGTCAGATAACGAAAAACGTTGAACGTTGTATCGTTTCCGCTTCAGCACGGAGTAACGGTTTAAGCAGAGAGGTAATGAAATACAACAGACACTGACAGGCCTCTGCATCTGCCTTTCTCTGAAGAACTACTGAGAGGGAGGAGAGCCAGGTGAGGAAAAACGGTTCTTAACTATCGATTCAATATTTTTATCATACAGACATTAGGTTGTTGTTGTGCTATTAGCAAGATAACGACTTTGCTAGCAAAGCAAGATAACTGAAAGGCTTCTTCCCTGTATCGTTAATGATAGCAGTCATTCTTCAATATTGCCTATGCAGTAGGGAGCACATCACCCGTCCAAACCATCTCATCTCCATAATGGATATATGTCCAATCTTCTAATTTCCTATGCTGCATACATTTCCTTAACGTGTCCTGGGTCTTCCTGGGGTCTCCTCCTGGTGGGACGTGCCAGGAGCATCTCACCAAGGAGGCATCCAGGAGGAAACCTAACCAGATGCCCATAGTCACCTCTACTGGCTCCTCTCAAGATGAAGGAGCAGCAGCTCTACTCTGAGTCCCGCTTGGATATCAAAGCTCCTCACCCTATCTCTAAAGGAGAGCCCAGATACCTTACCAAGAAAACCCATTTCGGTCGCTTGTATCCAGGACCTCATTCTTTTGGTCATGACCCAAAGCTCATCACCACGGATGAAGGTGGGAACGTAGATCGGCCGGTAAATCGATTGCTTCGCTTTTTGGCTCAGCTCTCTCTTCACCACGACAATCTGGTACAGCGCCCGCTTCACAGAATACACTGTGCCAATCCCCCTTTCGATCTCCCGCTCCTTTCTGCCCTCATTTATGAACAAGATCCCCAGATACTTAAACTCCTCCACTTGGGGCAGGACACATTTATGTTTTACCATCCAAAGATGGTAAAATCAAGTTATCCATAAAATCAACAAATAATTCTAGATGCATATTTCACAGCAGCAAAGGCTTAGCTGAAACTGGTTCATGAAAATAAAATTATCCCAAGCACAGAAGCAAAACTACAACAAGGTGCTGTAATGGAATAGTTATAGTCCAATCAAATTAATTACTGCAGTGAAACCTTAGGAGAACTGTGTAGAAACAAATATCAGCAACTCGCAATGCATTAAGGAAGTATTGTAAAGAAGAAAGGGACAAATTTCCTCCACAGTTATGTGAGAGGCTGTGGAAGTCAGAGAGTTGAAAAAATGTCTTTTAAGGGTTATTATTAACATAGACAGTAAATGAAACTTTTGCCAGTGACAATAGTAATCACAAAAAACTGATAAGCCTGTGAGTTACTGATGTCAATTTTAAATTTTTTGTGTAACCTAGTAACTGATAGTGCTGCTTACACAAATGACCTTATATCAGTTGTAAGAACAATAGATCACCACTCTGCAGTCTTTAGAAAGATGTTTTGTGACACTGATTTCATGACACAACACAGAACCAGGAAAACCTGAGAAACACATTTTCTCACATGAACACCGGAAGATTCCATATTCATAAGGGGCAGCCAAGAAAGCGTGACTAACAGCACTGATACAGTCAGAGGAGATCATTCACTAGTATATTAGGAAGTGATTAATATTCATTAGTTTGATAAAACAGTGAGGATAATCATGGGTTTTGACTGTGTAATGATGGGAAATAAAGCTACAGAACAAAAGACAGCATGTTCTGTTTGATACTAAACAGGATGGATGTTTTTATGTTTACAGAAGATACTTTATCATCTGAATGTTTTAGCTGAAACTAAGGCTGTATTTATACAGCAGATCTTAATGCTCAAATCTGACTTCTAGTTTAATCCACCTTTTTGTTGCATGACTGTTCATATCACTAGTTAAATATGACCAAAATCAGACTTCTGTGAGTGGTTAAAGAGAATCGCATGCATTGAAGAACACTGTGGATGTCACACAGCACCGCACTGTTTACTGATTTTATAATGGGTGCCAATGTCTGTGGCCCAATTTAAAGTTTTTCAGTATTGTTGCAAGATCATAACAAACCAAAGAAGCTCAGAAAAAGAAAGTACAACTAAAAAATGCCCTCTTGTGCAGAATTGAATGCAACTTCTTTAGAAAAGTCTGTTTTGATGTGTAGTCAGAGCCAGGATGGGTGAGATTGTGATGTGTAGCACTGTAAGCTAATAATTTTCATATCACTATTTAAGTCAGGATGCACATTGTACATCCTGCCTGTACAGTGTAGTGTCCTGTTACCATATTTATACCACATATGTATCCAAATTAGTACCACATCTAAAGGTGGCACAAATGAGAATTTTTATGGAGGTGAAAAGATCGGGATCAAGATCAAAACTGGGCAATTCAGACTGTTGTGAAAAAGTCGGGCATAGGTCACATATGGACAAGAAAGGCGATGTGAGTGAACATAGCCTGGTGAACCGGTGTACACTGTAGCCCGTTTTTACAGTATTCTGCAGCTGTTGCTCACCTTCTTCAGAATTCAAAATGTAGTCCGATCAGAGTTTTCTGTAGCTGTAATAACTACTTATTTGGGATTTATTTAATCTAAAGCCTGGACAGCATGGTTACAATTAAAGTGTTTTCATCCACACAAGTGCTCCTCACCGGCTGTTTTCTCTTTTCAGGATCGTTCCTGAAATAAAATAAAGATAAGATTAAGTTAAGGCTAGGGATGTAAATACCAGACCAACCTGTCTAATATATGCCACATTCAAAATTTCTGAATCTGAAATTTTAGCAAGTTGGCTTTATTATGGATAGCGCATTTGTTCTGATGTGATTGGCAACAACCTAATAAAGTGACCAATGAGTGTTGATCAAAATGCAAAAAAATGTTGATAACAGCCCATTGTGAACTGAAATTCTCATTTGTGACAACAGCAAAAGTTCCATTCAATTTGAAATATGCACAATGAGACCAAGCACCATTAGCAATTGGGAGTCATGAGGACAGAAGAGCCTTTTCAGCAAAGTCACAGCCAAGGATTCCCACTGACCTTGTAATCTGCGATGCTTCATGTGCCTCTCATTCTCTCTACTTTAGCGATGTCAGACGAACCAGAAGGTTGTGTTCTGAATTATGAAATACATTTTGAAAAGCAATTCCACCTTCAATACAACTGAATACCTATTTTCTTTGATGTCATAAGACAAAAATCACCAACAGAAAACTCAACATCACTAATTAGTGTGTGGGTCCATCAGTCAGAATGACCAGGCTGCTTTGCAACTGCAAGCTAATCACAACTTAAAGCCTTGCTGCTCTCTATGTGTGTGGGATAAAATGGTTTTTCATCAGGAGTGATGAGAGCAATAAAGCAGTCTGCCTCCGGTAATCGCCACGGCATCAAAATGACGTCCCACCCACATGTGAACCCTACCCCCACACCTACAACCACAGCTCAGCCAGTCACGGGGAAGACATACGTAGCGGAACCTCGAGTACAGAATTGGGTTCATGCACTGACAGCCGGAGTCCTGGCCCCGAGTCATTACGGGAAAATGGATGATCTGTTCTTTCGTCTTAGAATAATGTCTGGCCGTTTTGAGGTCGAGGAGGCAGGAATGAGAGGGTGGGATGATGGGTGGAGACCGTCAGTTGCCGAGATTCCCAGTGGAAGTGTTGTCACGTGTTATCATGTTTCAACCCGAAGCTAATGCCCTGACTTTAAATGATTAGCTGCATGGAAAACCATGGCAACTTGAATCAAAACTGAACTTGATAAATCCTCTAATCAATACCAAATACCAATACCACTCTCTGCTGCTAGACTCAAAGGAACTCCACTTCTCAGCTTTGCTAAA
This sequence comes from Micropoecilia bifurca, assembly GCA_903067075.1. NCBI lineage: Eukaryota > Metazoa > Chordata > Actinopteri > Cyprinodontiformes > Poeciliidae > Micropoecilia > Micropoecilia bifurca. Next base: position 8,740 of record CAEGAF010060843.1, read on the forward strand.
TGTCTTTAGCACACTTAATGCAAACATTTACAATGTGGTAAATATTTGGACTCTACACTCCAGATTGAAATGGACTGATAACAACATTGTCATTTTCTTATCCGTCTTTTGTTTTTCTCTTCTGACAATTGTTTTTCACATGGTTGAAATGAAGATTTTTGTCATTTTACAGTTGCCCTTTACATGTTTTGATTTATACCTGTGATGCTCATCTATTGTTTTGCTTTCAAGAAAGACGCTAATGGAATGAATGCTTAAAATAAATCTCAGTCCAAGACAAGTGACCCCAATTTCAAAAAGTACACAACCTGTACAGCTGCTAAAAGCAGTCAGTAAATGGCATGTGATAACCTGCGAATGGAGGGAGGTCAATTCGCGCCATCTGGAGAAACCTCACATCTTTCTGGGTGAGTGTGACCTGCTAAGGTGTTAAACGATTTTTGCATGTTCATGCCAGAACTGGAATTAAACACAGAATTGTGTGCAGCAAGTCAGGGGGGTTAAATATATTGAACTAAGTTGTTTATTTACTGCGCTTAGTTAAAGCATTCATACCAACATTTTCTAGTTTTTTTCACATTTCAACCTTAAACGTCAATGTGTTTTACTAGACTATTATGTGGTAGGCCACCAAAAGTAATGCATGTTTTTAAAATCCAAGTGATAATTTTCTAATTTTTTTAATGCATAAATCTGACCCTGAGTAAATACTAAAAACTTCTTTTCACTATTACAGTTAGAAGTTGCACTAGATTTTATTTGTGGGTACAGGAGCAGAAAAATGGGAATATAAATGTACACCACGATTTCTTCAGATTTTAATTTGTAAGTGTTTTAGAACCCTTTGCACCCTTGCATCAAGGGTGCAAAGAAAATGGATGGATGGATGGATGGAAGTGTTTTAGAACCATATATAATTTCATTCCACTTCACAATTATACACTACTTCATGTCAGTATTTTATATAATAATCCACATACATTGAATGAAATTTTGAATTGTATTTTGATAATCTATGCAGATGGTATGAAATATTTTACACGGCATCGTTGAACTGAAATACCAAGACTTTCATATTTAAAGAATTCCTGGATATTCCTAGGTAACTGTCTTAACTTCCAGAATAAAGATGCTGCGTTTCCAACACTAACCCCTTCAACTGCTCCATATTATCCAACATGTGGATGCCAAATTAATAAATTGCATCATTCATACATTTTAGTATCTACCTATTTTTGCATTTTCACAAACGAGCAGAGTCACAGGCCAGAGAATAATTTCTGTGCCTCAAATCAAATTAATCACAGGAATATAGTTATTACCCCTGTCCAGGCTAATATAATCAGTTTGTGTGACAGCTGAAAAGAGAATTCTGGAGCTGCGATGCCCTTTACAGCGAGCTGCAGGTCAGTGGGCCTATCCCCCGCCATTTCATTGCCAATTAAGCTGAGAGGCGTGGATTTGACTTGAGGTTCTGAGCATGGCAGAGGTGCTACAACGGTGGATTAATCTCTGACCAGGCGACAATGTGCCACCGTGGCGGTGCTGGTGAGAGCCACCTCTAACCAGGCCGATGCTGCAATCTGAACAGACCTCCGGAGGGGACGCAGGGAGGAAGGAAGAGAAACAGTCGTAATTAAAAAGAAGTCTGTAGGAAATTAAACTCTGATTGATAAGGTCAAGAAAAAGGGGCTGCGATGAATACATCAGCATAATGAAAAGTAAATGTACCAGAGAGAGCCAGGCATTACTGCAAGCAGCACGCAATTACAGCCAAACTGGAAGCTGGGAGCTCATCACAGCTCAAAGTGCCACTGGTACGTTCGTCAGTGGGTAACTGTGAATCAGCCAGAAACATCTCCGCTCTGCCCTGTACGAGGAGGAGGCTCGCCTCTGCTTTTGCTTTGCTCTCCACCACTCCATCATCGCACTGATCCCTGTCTTCTTTAAACCCTGGAGATCTTTGCAAATGCTAATCGTGTATGCGCTGTGTGTCCTGGCTTTGTGCCTATGAGAGCAGGCTGACAGGAACCATCTGCAGGGAGACAACTTTATCACATTTAAAAGCTTCCAAGTAGATCACTTCTCCAGACAGGTAGCATCCCCCAGTTTGGTTTTGAAATCTGTTTAACTGCAGCCTGATGCATTTAATATCAAAATGTAGCTGACACCAGCAGTAATGCATTTTTAAAAATAAAAAGAATGTTGTAGACTCCTAACTCCTATCATTCAAGTATCTTTAAAAAGTCATATGGGAGGTGATCTCCAGTAGCAGTCAGTCTCGCAACAAGGATGAAGAGGTCTCTGACTGAAGACTCCTGCATGACAATCACATAAATGTCATGACATACTAACAGCTCGATATCTAGGCGGTATAGATGATGTTTCACCACATGTTCTGGATGACATGGTCACTCCTCACTAAATCTCTCTGACCGTATGGTTAGAAAGCCGTAAACAGCGATCTTGGAGTCCGGGATATATTCAAAAACCGGTTTGTATAAAAAAGTAATAATTCACTTTATACATTTTTGGGAGGCTCTGTAGGAGAAAATCGCTTGAAAAATCCTCAAAACTATGGGATATTTGCAAATCTCTGCCACTGCTACACTTTAGTCACATTTAAGGCCAGGCTTTGACTAAGCCCCATCAAGAAATTCAATTTCTTTGCGTCATTCTGCTTCATTACCCAAATGTTAGACTGCTGAAATTAAGGTGTCAAACTGACAATCTTTGTTTTAAACATCATAAAAGTTGTGACAAGTGGTTCAGCTGATTTTCTTACAACTCTTTCCAAACCAGGATGACAAATAGCAACAATGCTTTTCTTGGTATCCCTAATTGCATGATTATGTTTTCAATCACACATTTGCAGCAATTTATTTAAGCAGGTGTAGAGGGAATTCCAGTTTGTTTATCCACTAAATCATCGGCAAAGTTAAATGCAACGATTAAGTCAATAGAAGACACAGTTAAATGCTCCTCAAGGTGACTAAATAAATCTGAGAAAGACTTGAGCTGAATACAAGCAGGGTTATTAGCCTGAGCATTGAGCAAAGCAAAATGTGTTCCTGCCAAACCTCCTGGGTCACATTGAGCCCATCGTAGCTCCTCTCAGACAGCGACACCCTGACCTGTTTTGTGTCTGCTTCTGCAGTCCTTTCAGCTCTGAGCTGTGTTTGGAGGACATTCAGTGGAAAGTAAACTTCAAACTATAAAAGTAATCTAAATATAGTTGAAATCTAATTACATACACACAGACCGAAAAATTTTTTTAATTCTCACGTTATTTATGACTAAACTGCACAGTAAAAATGGCAGTGTTGAATTAACACCCAAAAGTGTCTATATGTGTCCAAGTCAGCTGGTGTTAAATTCAACACTACAGAGTGTCGCATTAGCATTTACAATAGTGCTGGTGTCAAATATATTAAAAGTAACACCAGTGTAGTGCTGATCACTAAACATAATGTGGTGTTAAAAAAGTAAATAATTGACCCACAAAGTGTCAATATCAATCAAATCCAGTGGAAAATATTCAAAACAATACAC
>CAEGAF010060856.1:0-14587 GCA_903067075.1 Micropoecilia bifurca
TATATATAGTACAATGAAATAGTAATTACAAATGATCTGTTTTGTTTTTTTTTATGTAAAAAAGAATGTCTTTGATAGAAAAAGAGTTGTTCCTGTTGCAGCCTGACCAGGGGCTTTGCTTACTGCTAAACAAATTCAACTGTGCATTTTCCGGTCAGACTAGCAATTCATCTGTTTGTGAAAACACATCTGCCCTGTTGCCCCTGACCGTCTGTTTTTGAACTTGTGTGGTGTCAGCCAGAGCATTTCTAGTCGAGAGGAGCGGGATGATCTGGTGCGCTCCTCCAGCCACACCGCCTCCAACAAAGCTCAGATTCTGGCCATGCCGCAGTTCGGCCTCCGAGACAATCTCATCAGGTGTGAGCTGCTGAAAAGTGAGGACTCGTACACCTATCTGGAGGATTTCAGGTACGATCCTCGTCTCAGTCACGTTCTGCATTTCGGCTTTTCTAGGTGAAAAGATTTTGAATTTTAATATTAAGAAAGATAATGAAGTAGCTGATTGCAGTTTTTACATCTACATTTATACTTTTTTTCTAGCAGTATGGTGTGTGGGATTTCAATATTTAGAAGCTATAAAAATAAGATTGATGCTTTGTGGGTTTGCATTGCTGTTTACCAAAAATGAGCAAGGCTTTATTAAAAGCACTAACCGACTAATGCAACTCATTGTGAGTTGCATTTAATGGAGTTGGTTTTTCCATGAGTTTTAGGTAACGGAAGGAATTTTTTTATTTTTTTACACTGGGCACATTGATTTGTACAATTACCACACTGCCACCTAGTGGTAGACATGTCTAACTATTACTTTAGACACAACTGATCTGCCATCAGGATTGTAGACTGTTTTAGGATATTTTTACATTTTAGGGATGTTTTATCATTCAACCACCAAGTGAGAATTTGTAGCCGTACAAGTGCACATTACTCAAAAAGTTAATTCATTTTCTTAATTACTAGAAGTCGGTTGACTGTGTTTTATCAGGATTGCAACTGTTTACCTGGAAATCTTGGAGCACTTTAAGCTTTATGCTGCTTTCAAGACTTAGGGGGATTTTGATTTTGTGAAATTTTAAAATATACCTATTAAGAGTTTATTTCTGAGAGCAAAAAATAATATTTAGTTTTCATTTGCTGTAAGCCATAAGCTAAAAATAAAATAAAAAAAAACTTAAAATGAGTGCTTGAAATACATAACTGCTCAACTGAGTTATTAGTCAAATTAACTTTTGATCTACATACCAGTTTATCAAGATGCCCCTGTACTTTTATCTTGAAATGTTTATACTTGTGATTACTTTCTTGTCAATGATATGTTTTGTATGGATGATTATGTGCTTCTTTGGCTTTCAGTTTTAGTCCAGATATTTAGAAATGTTACTGGCTGTAAATGTACTCAATATTCAAGCCTGGCAGAATATTACGTTTTGTATAAAACATGAGTTTATCTTTCTGTGTAACAAAGACCCGGGCCATCAGGATGGAACATTTTTAACTGGCACAAAATAGAGTTTCTGTTTCCATCCTGTGCAACTGCATGCGGAAATGGCCTCTGAGGGTCAATCTGGGCTGTTGAATGGAAGGAAACCCATCTTAAATCTGGACCTGAAGAGCAAATCTCAGTGGAGATCTAAATGGAAAGGCTCTGGTACTGTGTGTGTCACAATCAAGGTGTCCTTCAGTGTTCAGTGTCACTCCAATGGAGATGTCGGTAGACATTGTTGGTGTCTTCTGTGTTGTTTTGTAACCAGATGTATTTTTTCTCAACTTTGAAGGTTTCTGTTTTGCTTCCACTAAAGTTTAAGTTTCTGGTTTCATACTTATGTTTTCAGTTTGGTGTTTTAGAAGTTTTGAGAAAATGACAATTCGGCTGTTTGCATATACAATTAGCCATGTTGTAACTGGGTTACACAAACTCTTGCTCTTCTTATTGATAGTCCACTGATATTAGCTTGTATGGGATGCTATAATGTTGGAATTGGCCAAAATGAAGCTGTGACAATATGAAAACTTGATTAAAAATACCACAGCTTTATGGTGAAACTAGTATGTAATTTCAACAAGAACCCTTACTGCTGCTAAAGTAGCATGACATTTAGTAGAGCAAATCAATGTCATATATAATATAATATTTTCCATCTAGTTTTTAAACTGCCTAATTCGTGTCTAATCCTTTTGGTTCTTTTATTTTTCTCAATCTGAGAATATTTTCAAACTGTTTCTTACTTGTGATCAAAAAGCATAGATTGGGGTCTTCTTTCAGCCAGCTGACAGGCAGTGCTGCAGTTTTCTGATCCACACAGTTGTAGAGAACTTATGCAGACACTTTTATTTATCTCATCTCTCAATAAATTAAGCCACAGAAATGTTATGCTGGAACATTTTGTAAATTTAGAAATGGTAACTTTTTGAAAGTAAAAATGTTATGACAGTTTCTCTTATGCGTGCTATAGTTGGTTAGAAGGAATTTCAAAGATTTTCATCATGAACCTGTTCATTGCATTGAAACAGAATATGCTCTGGTTAATATGTAATGAATTTTGTTCACCGTTTTAGCTTCCTCATCTGTAAATCAGGCTATGAAAAGCCACTAGTTTTTCCCGCAGACATAAAAAGTTCCAGTCAGATCGATCAGATTAAGTTATGATGATTATTACTTTTTCTCTTACAGATTCTTTCTTGGCACATACAATGTGAACGGTCAGACACCGAAGGAGAGCCTCCGTCCGTGGCTGAGCTGCACTCCCGAACCTCCTGACATTTACTGCTTGGGGTAAGTCATATTCATCCTGCTGAAGAAGAGCTCTGCTTAATCCCGTTACAAAGACGGACGTTTCCTGCTCAATCCTCTGACAGATGCTTGTAACTATTGAACCTGTTTAAGTAAACCGCATTCCCACCCACAGATTTCAGCCATGAATACTGCCTACGTTTCTATTTACTGCCTTGCTGTGAAGGAGTGAAAAAGTTTGCTGAACACAAGCAGCTTTGAAACTTTTTTTTCTCGCTCTCTCTTTTTGTTGTAGTTTTCAGGAGCTGGATCTCAGCAAAGAGGCTTTCTTCTTTAGTGACACCCCCAAGGAGATGGAGTGGATGAAGGCCGTGTTTGAGGCTTTGCATGAAGAAGCTAATTATGCCTTGGTAAGTAGGTTTTTATTTACAGAGCTGGTTTTTATATCATCGTGGATTCAGAAGGTTTTAGCTCTGTTTACATGTTGGAGGCAGTTTCTCAGCATCTGTCCTTTTTTGGTTTTATTCGCCAAGTCAGCCCACATATAGGTTTTAGTTCATTTTAGTTATTATTTCCTCATTTCCCCTTTCTCAGAGTGCTGACTCTGTCTTGTTAGCTTCCTCATTTGTTTGCACCACTAGTTTATTCATCAGAGCTGAAGAGACATTATAGTGAGGTGTCATTTCTCCCTGCACACTTGGCTGGTCTGCGCCTGAGTCCTGACAGTTAAATTCAGCTATGAAATAAACATATTTTTGATTTGTGTTTAATGCTGGACTCAGTGGGAGTTTGTGCGCTTCTTTTTGTGCACTTCTGCCTTATGTGCTCCAATAAACACGTCTGCTTAAAGTTTTCTTCAAATAAGATGCTGATGGAACTAAATGGCTTTAAGCTTAATGCTTGTGTATTTTGTTTTAGTCATAAACATCTAATTGTATATGTTAACAAATAATTTGTTGCTTCAGGTGAAGTTGATCCGTTTGGTGGGCATCATGCTGATCTTCTACGTGAAGAAGGAGCATGCAGAATTCATCTCTGATGTGGAGGCAGAGACTGTGGGCACAGGCATAATGGGAAGGATGGTAAGGATGGCTTCTGCAATGCTGTGCTCAGAAACACAGGGCTTTAAAATAGTACTTGTTACTGCAGGTAAAAAAAAGCAACTAGTCTGTTAAATTAGCCTTCTCCCGCTCATTTGGAGTGCACTAGATCTAGATGGTTGTTATTCTTGTCCCTTATTCATAAGAGACAAGAACATGCAAGGGTTTCAATCCAATTGCTTTATCTAAATTTTAAAAATCTGCCATTATTGGTACTGATCCAGAACTTTTACTTAAACATTTAGGTACATTCCTGACTCAAGTGTTATGTGAGCTACAAACTACATAAGCACAGATGGCTGTACTGCTGCAGTTTTTGAAGTTTTTATTTTGGCAATACTGATAATTACATATAAGCATCAGAATTATTCATTATCATATGTTAAATATATCTATTGCATTGTATGTAATGGATGTAAGGTGGTAAGAGACTTTACAACATAATGATAACAAAAAATTGCTGCTGCAGTCAACTGTGTTGTGTTTTTAGATGTCACATGTCACAAGCAATTTCATGTGATGTCATCAAACTAAGTGTGGCCAAACTGAAGAATGAGGAACTTACCCAAATAGTCTACTTCTAATCGCTACACATCATTTTTCTCATTTTATTTTAGACTGCCTAATATTCTTTCCTTGTATTAATCTTTTATCCTTCACAGGGAAACAAAGGCGCTGTTGCGATCCGTTTTCGCTTCCACAACTCTGACATCTGCGTAGTCAACTCTCACCTGGCTGCGCACGTCGAAGAGTACGAAAGACGTAATCAGGACTTCAAGGACATTTGCAGTCGTCTCCAGTTTCGGCAGCTCGATCCTACGCAGCCTCCACTCACCATCTTGAAGCATAAGTGTGTACTTTCTCAGTGATTCTGCATTGTTGCACTCTTAATTAGAATGTTGGTGCATCAAACAGGTTTATCATTATGAATATGGAATGACAGTTTTATGTGCAATCGCATCTTTGTTATAAATGCGTCTGTGCTTCTTGGATCAGTGTTGTTTTGTGGATCGGGGACCTCAACTACAGAATCAGCGATCTGGACGTCGACAGTGTCAAAGATCTAATCGCCAAGAATGATTTTGAGACTCTTCACTCTTATGATCAGGTAATTACAATCTATTGCCTTAATGTTTCTGATTTATCATTTGCGTTTATGAGTGGAGATATTAATTTGCTTCACGCGACCCTCAGCTCAAGAGGCAGATTGATGTGCAGGCTGTGTTTGTCGGCTTTGTGGAAGGAGACATTGATTTCCAGCCCACCTACAAATATGACACCGGCTCAGACAAATGGGATACAAGGTATTTCTAACTGCAACTTTTTTTATAAATATATTTTCAAAAGTTTAGTGTTTGCAGTAAAAGATTGAAGACTTGCAGAGAGATTAGTTGAACACAAACTATTCAATTTATCCTGGAAACATGTCTCACCTACATTTCATTTGATTCTTTGAATTTTTTTAGTCTTTAGAGGCGTCTTACATCATCCTAGTTTATGCACAAAAAGAGATCCACTTGTTGATCCATGGTTTATTAAGCATTATTATTTTATCAGAAAACTGGTAAAGTCCAATTTGCTCTGATGTCTTTGTCATATTCATTTGACCTCCCAGATTACACTGTTTATAAACAATATCTATAAATGTGCCTTGACCCAGATGCGGAGCTAGAGGGGGTCTGGGGGGGCAGCTGCCCCCTGGCCCGGGCCCAGATGGATGCCCATGGGGGCCCGGGTCTGGAGGTGCCAGGGAGGGAGGAAGGGTTTTAAGTCGCTTTAATGTCTGCTTATAAACAGAGAAACTGTGCCCTCACCTGTTCAGAAAGGTTTATCTAATGCTAAAGTTACTGTCCCTCAATGGAATATATAGTAGTCAGTCCCAGTGGCTGTCTGACTCACGGTTTAGCCAGTGTGCCCGGTCTTTGGCCCGGCCCGACGCCGACTTGTTCCGCTAGTGCCTTCACCACTAGGCATCACTAAGTATCACTATCGCTAAGTAACACTAACATTTCAGTGCTTATTTAACAATAATAAATCATGAAATGAAATTCCTGATTACTGTGTTTTACCACAGATAGACCAATTTGCAAATATTGTCCATTTTATTCCTCTGGTTTCAGTGAAAAATGCCGCATCCCTGCATGGTGTGACCGTATCTTGTGGAAAGGGAAGAACATTCAGCAGGAGCATTACAAGAGCCATATGGATGTAAGGACCAGTGACCACAAGCCTGTCAGCTCTTTGCTCGTCATCGGGGTAAATGCTTCTAACAAATTTCATGTTTAATTCATTGTCTTTGGTTTGGAAAAGATGCATTAACCTCAATATTTAACATGAATGTTAGACATGTAAAATTACTTCAAGATTTTGCCTTGTCCTTCAGACTCTTATGTTTGAATTCAGTTTCTTTCGTAAGTTGAGAAATAGATATTAAAAAAAGACATGACTCAGTAGAAAAGTGCCAAAGAAAGTTAAGGTTAAGAGGCAGCAGTTCATAAATCCTATGACGCACAAATGCAGATATTGAAATTGCATTTTAGGGAGTCATGTAATAAAAGTTTCAAAAGTTCTGGCCTGCTTGGATTGCTTATTATTCTCTTTAATCTTTATTTATCCATTTATTTTAATTACTAAGGCTGCCCTTTAATGCTACTATCCCACACATTTGATTTTTTTAACTTCTTCTCTGACTCCCTACCTTCTTCACCAGATCAAGAGAGTAAATCCCGAAGCTTATAAGAAGACCTTTGAAGAGATTGTGCGCAATATAGACAAAATGGAGAATGAATGTATTCCATCTTTAAGCTTGTCCAAGAGAGAGGTAAAATATCCTATCCTGTCATTTGTAGCTCAATAGAAATCAGTTTATGTGTATACATTTTCAGAGTTAAATAGGCTGTTTGTTTTGGCACAAACAGCCTATTTAACTCTATTAACGCCGCGTAAACGACATAGAATAATATCATATTTTGACACTGAATTTGTTTTCCTTCAGTTCCACTTCGAGGACGTGAAGTTCATGCAACACCACGCCGAGACCCTGAACCTTTTCAATGACGGGCAGGTCCCATGTCAGTTTGAATTCATCCAGAAGCCCAATGAATCCACGTACTCCAAGCCTTGGCTCACAGCCAACCCACCCAAAGGCTTCATTGCACAAGGTGAGAATCCTGAACACCGAAACCTAACTTGGAGCCTCAAACTTTGCATCACGGCTGCTGCCGCAAATCTCCTAATGTTGTATGTACATCTCTAATTTTCTAGGCGCTTCTATGGACGTTGAGCTGGAGGTCTTTGTAAACCGCTCAATGGCGCCAGATCTAAACTGCGGCAAGCAGGATATCGAAGATATTCTGGTACTTCATTTGGAGCGAGGCAAGGACTACTTCATCTCCGTAACAGGGAACTATTTGCAAAGCTGCTACGGTACTTCTATCCATTCACTGTGTCACATGAAAGAACCCATTCAAGACATGCCGAAAGAGACCCTTCTTGAGCTGGTCAGCAAAGTTTGAAATGTCTTCCTTCATTTCTTGTCATCTCTTTTTTTAAAGTTTTGAACGAACGTGTCTTTTTTTTTTTTGAACATCAGGCGGAAAAGTCTCCAAATGATGATGCAGCAACTGATGAAAAGCCTCTTGACATTCCTAAAGAACTCTGGATGATGGTGGATCACTTATTTCGCAATGCTGTCAATCAGGTGAGAAAAGATTTGAATTTACAACAGTTTGCTGTCAGATTTGGCATTTGTGTATTCAAGCTGCAGACATCTGCAAAGGTTAGGATTCAGGGAATAAAGTGCAGGCTTTCAGCATTGAGTTGCAAAATATAGAAGGTTTTTGCACATTTAAAATTTCCTAACATAAAAAACGATTTTCTTAGTTTTTTTGCATTAAAGTTGTAAAAAAAATATATATTAATTGGGTAAAAAATAAGGCGCTTGTAAAGAGATGATTTTCTATTGACCCATATTGGAGTGGATTTAACTTGTTTTTGGTTTTATTATTCTTGCTTATTATTGGGTTTAGTTTTAAATTATTTCATTAGATAATAGTGTACATCTTAAAGTATATATGTATTGTTTAGGATATGTTCTAAAATTAAATGGCCTTCTTTAGATTAAGATAAAGGTTTAAGTTTTAGATTTCTCCTGAGGCTACATAGAGGCTAATATGATTAAGTAATTATGCCCTGCAGCTTGTAGGAAGTCTGAGTAGATTTAAGTAAGGAGATGCATCTATATTTCATTTTTAAGCCTTCATTCAGAAACTTTTTTTTATTTAGGTCAGGCGCAATAAATCATTTATGCATGTTCTCCTAAGGGAAACCAAATGTGGTCTTTCTATTTACAGGAAGACATATTTCAGCAACCTGGACTTCGGAGTGAATTTGCTGAAATAAGAGATTGTCTTGATTCAGGGATGCCAGATTCTCTTCGTATCCTTTCAAAAAAAATATTGATTAGTTTTTTTAAAAAAAAGTGAAACACTGAAGTATTTGAAAAAGCTTTATGGTTTTTGCATATATTTGTTGCTGTTACTAAAGACTTACAAATGTAAATACTCCATATCTGTGTTGAATTTAATTATATTTATTTCAGGGTGAAATAAAACTCTAAAATTATTGCATGAATTTGTCACCACATTGTTTTTTTTGGTTTTGTATTTTAATTGGAGTTACCCTGCACCACATAGTTGTTGATGTGATACAAAAATACTTGAGTCTTTTGTATATTTCACACAAGAAATGTTCCCTTGACTTTATCAACCTGCAGCGGGTAGCAACCATTCAGTGGCAGAAGCCCTTCTTCTCTTCTTAGACGCCCTCCCAGAGCCTGTCATTCCCTTTTCTTTTTACCAGCAGTGCCTTGAATGCAGCTCCAGTGCAGCGCAGTGTGAGAAAGTAAGGAAAAACATCACAGCAATCTCTTTTTTTTTTTTCCGATGTTGGGGAATTAAAACCTAAATGTTCTGTTGACACCAACTTTCCTTTCCTTGTGTTCAGATTATTTCCATGCTACCTCAGTTCCATAAAAACGTGTTCAACTATTTAGCAGCCTTTCTCCGTGAGCTCTTAAAGAATTCTGCAAACAATCGTTTAGAAGTTTCCATTTTGGGTAAGGAGATGAATACATGTTCGTTATTTTTTACGTTCAACAGGAATCATTCTTCTGTGCGCTATTAATAATGAATTCTCTTTGTTCACAGCCACTATTTTTGCCTCCTTGCTCCTGAGATCGACTAAGAAGCAGGATCTTGCTGAAAAGAGGAAAACACAGGAGTTCTTTCAGCATTTCCTAACCCAACATTCCTCTTAAGCACAAAATGTCTATTTTGCTGACGTGGAACACTAAAAACAGTGCAGTATTTGAAACAAACTAGGAATTTATATTACCACATTTATGTACAGCAAAGTCGTGTATTTACATTAAAGGAATTATGATTGTAATTTCAGTATGTTTTGTGATCCAATTATTACTGATTATTGTAGATCTGTAGAAGTCTAAAAGTTTTAAATGTATAGTTTATTTAAAGAAAAGCTTGTATTTTAATGTATTTGGATATAAAACTGTTTAAAAATGTGTGGTCTGCTTTTATTTTTCTCTTTACATTGCATTTTATTTATGCTTTTAGAAAATAAGTACATTATACACAACTTTTTTTAAAAATATATTAATTTTCAGCTTTACATTGTTAGCAAGCATGCCCCTCATTTTTAACAACATAGCAACATAATTTCACATCCATTGAAAAGTATTGAAAATATGCACAAACTACCCAAAAGCTGGGTACTTGGTTGACAACACAGTGTGGCTATAAGCATTTGGCATACAAGGAAAAACACTGATTATGGTGTAGGTGGTGAAAGTACTTTTATAAAAATTGAAGTTAATAAATGGGAATATACAGAATATAATTATTTATGGGTCAAATGAATAGTAGAAAAAGGTTTAATGAAAAAACCCAGAAATTGTCTCTTCAGTCTTCACTGGAGCCGCTGTAACACAGACTGCTACAGGAGATCAGCATCTCACTGGAGAACATCGAGTTACTTATGTCTTTCTACGATGAATAAAGTATTTTTTTTCTGCATGACATGTAAAGATGGTTTGATTCAATAAAATTACACTGCAGGGGTTTGTTTCACTTACATAAAATATTTTATTTTTTTGCCAAATCAATAGTGAACGCTAATTTCTGCTGGCATGTCTTGCGTGGGAAGGATACAACTTTTTATTTCGTCTTTGGAAATTATTTCAGGATCGAGTTATATATGTAGTTTCCCATAATTCATCACAAATGGCTATGATCTGTGACGTTGTTTGGCATCCCCGTGTTGGGAGGAGATAGGAAGAAAGTGTTTGCCATCCTGATCTTAGGGACAGGGCTCACGTTTTGAAAGGTAAATATGTATGTTGTTGTCATTTCCTTTTGCCAGCTAAACTTTGCCATTGCTATGTCGTCTTGTCGTTTTGACATCATTTAACCATTTATCTGCACAGCCGGGTCGGTACGAGATGTCAACTGTCGACATTAGCGATGCTAGCTAATACTTTAGCTTAGCCGTGAGCTAAAGAGTTGCTGCCTAGCACATCTATGTCTGATGTGAAATATGTAGTTGACACAGCTTGCGCAATGCTAACATACTAGCATCTATTAAATGACTTTTAACTCGCTAGTTATCGAGAAAATTAGAATCTTGTTTGCTTATGATGGAGTTATTAAACGTGGAAAACGCACCAATGCGCTAAATTGGGTGATAAAACGGGGGAACGTTGTGAATAAATTGAGATATCAGGTTTTTCTTAGCTACTTATAGAGTTTGCTAACTAACGGTGTTTGGCTAACAGCCTTTAGTTCTGACATTTGGAGAAATCAAGGTAATTGTATTGTCAAACTTTTGAACAGTTGTTGCTGCTGATGAGATTTCCAAATTTTTATGTTTAGCTAACATTTGAGTCGTTTGCTTGCGAAAATAGTTGATTCTGGTTGTCATGAGAAATGGACATCGACACGAAGGTTCAAAGTAATTGGCATTTTGGGGATCGTAATGAGGTTTAGTGCGCTGTAAATCATTTTTAATTGTGTCCAGTCGCTGTTTGAATTGTTACCCAACTGGCTCTAGAAAGTTCTAGACTTTGACACGTTTCTGTAAAATCAACTAAACTCACTCTAGAGATGCTGTGGTTGAAAAATGCATTTGCCCCCCTTACAGATTTCTCCTGTTTCTCCAAAGTTTCATTCTTAAAGGACATTGTATTATTACACAATATCAAGAGAGTGCACAGAGCTTCAGGTATTGCAGCTAGAAACTACAGATCAGCTTCAAATTTAGGTGGTGTGATGGACTCAGATTGACCCATGTACAAAGTCAACCTCAGCTGGAGAAAACTTCTAGGATTAAAAGACTAATGCCCCAATAAGATCTTAAGAAACTCATGCATCTGTTTATCTTTAGTAAATTGATTACAGTAGGGCTGTAGTGATACAATAATCTCACGATGCGATATATATTTCTATATTCAGCAAGCGATACAATTCAATACACTTATGCGATTTTCTGAAAGATTTTAGAGGGACAGAGTGATTTTGGTGACTGTTATAAAGTTGGATTGAATCAATTTCACTGAAAACTGATTAAAAACACCAACTACACAATACCTGGCTCTGGTTGGACACAGACTTTTAAGTCTGTGTCAACAGCTGGTCAAAATGAATCAAAGAAGTGGTGAGAAAACATTTTTCTTTTAATTGAAACAGTGCAAACTGTAGCTGACATGCATTTGTACAGTAAATAAAGTGAACCAAGTTCCTGCTCTGAATAGTTTGATACCTTTTTAACCTGAACATCTGAAGGAATCACTCTAAGCCTGATGACCGAATCACTCTCCCGGTGAAGCAAGCAGTGAGTGAGCAAGGTGACAGTTGGATGTTACAATACTTGCAGATGAATATTGATTTTTTTCTAGGAAAGAAAATATCGATATACATAGAGATATCGATATTATTATACAGCCCTAGACTACAGCTACAGTGTCTTCACGGGACTGCCTAAAAAAATCAGACAAGCTGCAGCTGATCCACAGCACTGCTGCTCAAGCTCTCACTAAAACTAGGAAAACGAAGAACATCAAGTTTTTAAGTCGTTGCACTGGCTCATTGTAGCTCAGAGAGAAGATTTCAAAAATACTTTAGTTTGTTTATTAACTATTGAATAAATCAGAACCCATCACAGCAAAGCAGCATTACATTTTTATTCTCTGGTTATCTGGAACAAACTTCTAGAAATCTGGAAAAAAAAAACAAAAAACACCAGAACTTCGAGTTCCTTTAATCAGGTCTAAAAACTCAGTTGTTTAGAGTTGCATTTAGCTGTTTTGTTTCTACTACTAACTGAAATGCCATTCATTATAATTTGTATTATAAAAAGTTGGGCTGCAACATTTTAGCTGTTCATAGCTCACTATGTGTGGTGATATAATTGCAATTATTGAAAGAATGAATTCTACATTTCAGCAGAAATCTAGATGGAGAATCTCTATCCATTACATTCTGACCTTAAGCTCCAGCATTTATTTTGTGATGCTGTTGAACAAGAATCTGAGGCACAGCAGCGAAATAACTTCTGGATGACTCAAATAATAATAAATATAAATAAGAATAACAGTAAAAATAATATTTTGGAGAAACGTGGAAAGAATCTGGACATAATTGATCTAAACTGCTGTGGCATGATGTTATTTTGGGTAAATGTTTTGAAAATCGTCTGATGTGGCAAAATTAAGAAATTATGTAGGGAAGAGTGTGCCAAAATTTACAATTTCTAATATATTGCCAGTTATTGCAAACACTTAATAACAGACAATTACTAGGTTAATGGGAGATATATTTTTGCAAATATTTATATATTGGGCAAAAATTGTATTGGCCCTATTTTTATAGGGCAAAAATAGCCCATCTAAACTGCTGTGGCAAATGTCTGATTTATTTAGACATTTTCAATATAATCCAAAACATTTTATGTTTGACTACAAACTAAAGCAGAAAAATATCTATAAGGACACAAACTTTTTCACAGCCCAGTGTTTCCACCAGCGAACTTCTGCCTGCTGATACTTGAATTGCAATTATTTTATGGGCTCCTCTGTCTCCTACAAAACAGCTTTTCTGTTTACGGTTTCAGGTTTCAAGTATTTCCAATGGTAAAGATGACAATAAATTTTTGTTTCAAGGACAAATGTTCTCTGTCACTGTTTTTAGTAATGAAAATGTCAGGTTTTAGTGATTCTGGTGTTGTTTCAAGTTCTGTTAATGCTCCTTTGGATTTGTTTGTTTTTTTTCATAAAATTACATTTTTTTTCATATCAATTTTGAATATGTTTATTTATTTATTTTTTCATCTTTGCCAGATTTTGATCGAATTCCTCCTTCAATAGGATTTAATAGTGTTTTGTACAAATGGTGCAAAAATATTTTAACAATATTTCAGAACAGGACTACAGGAAGGACACATGACTAAATAGCATCCTTAATTTTGCCTTAGTGCCTTAGCCTCTTTCTTAGGCAGATCACATATTATGGATTTTTGTTCAGTAAGATGACAGCAGTGCTGGATGTGTCACAACTTGGATGTGAAAAATGCTTCATCTGTTCAGGTTGAGACTTTACCTTGGCAGGTAAAAATTCTTGACTTGGCAAGAATTTTATCTGCAATTCTGGGTGTGATGAACAGATTTTGTATCAAAGGATGTTCTCAATACCAGAATTATTTTCCTGAAATATGAGGTCCACCCAAATTTTATTTTTTATTTTATTTTTTTATGATTTGAACTACGTTTTATTAGAGATGTTTCAGATATTGTATGTTTAAAAACAAAGATTCCATCTGAAAGAAGGATATCTTAAAAATCCTGAGCTCCGGTTTCTAGGTGGAGGTTAAGATGGGTAAAAAAATACGAAACTTAACCAAGAGGCAAAAATATTGTGTAATTTCTGCTCCTCATTTTACATTGAGACCCATCAATTGTGCTGCAAAATCACAAAAAAACCTATAAATCTCCAATGATTTTTTTTATGCCATAAATAAATGATCAAACGCTTTTCCTGGACAGAGTAAATATTATATTTGTAATTTTCTTTTAAAGGTTCTTTAACATGGAATGGAGAATGTTATGTGGTCAAACTAAAAGATTTTCAGCTTGCGTTTGTATTCCAAATAAAATTTTACAGGAAAGTCATGAAACTCTACTATTTACTTGCAAATTTTAAATGAAACCAAATCTCTTGTGGACTATCTTAAGCTTATGTTTATGTATCAACTTTCTTGATGTTTGCTCTATAGGCGACACTGTCAATTAACAGATTATTTGGCTGATTTTAAATAGTTGTACTCATCTTCATGCAAATCAAACACTGTTTGATAGTGATATCAGATACAAACAGTCATCTCTGACTATGTTATTGTATGTGTTCTTGGTATCATTACATTTTTATTGAAAATTCCTAAAATAGCACAAATTTTCTAGACATTGGCACACAAGTAACATACTCGGTAGGGCTGTATAATAATATCGATATAGCAATATATATTGATATTTTCTTTCCTAGAAACATTCAACTGTCACCTTGCTTACTCATTGCTTGCTTCGCACCAGGTCATCAGGCTTAGAGTGATTCCTTCAGATGTTCAGGTTAAAAAGGTATCAAACTATTCAGAGCAGGAACTTGGTTCACTTTATTTACTTTACTAATGCATG
>CAEGAF010060867.1:0-11197 GCA_903067075.1 Micropoecilia bifurca
GTCAACACGCAGCGTATGCCTCAATCTCCTCACGTGGTCTCTGAGACTGTGGAAAGAATCTGGGACCGGGAAGGAAATAGAGCAGAATTGTATTTTTCTAAATTTAGATAATTATTCCTTTCAACAGCAGGTAGGAACCAACACTTTAGTGTGGAAGTTGGTTTGGAAGGTAAACGACCCAAAGTTAACAACTTTCAGTATCACTAAAGTGAAGACAAGGCAAAGCAGAAAAAGGTAAGAGGAAAAAACATTTATCATGATGAGCTTAGAAATTTCCAAGGTTATTCTGGAGAGAGAAAGATTTTTAGCAGATAACAAGCAAGGCATCAAATTCCCAACTTTACCACTTTAAGCCTTTAATCTCTGATACAGAAGGTGCTGGATTAGGAAATATTTAGAGCCTTCAGAAATTTTTTTTGGTGGGTCAAGGTGAGGATCTTTAAGTAGTTCACATGTTTTAAAAAATGTCAGCTATGCTAACAATGCTAATATTTAATATGTTTTACAGCAGCCCCTCTAGGTAGAAAGACTTGCCTTTTAATCATTTTTTGTATGTTATATTTTCAACGCAAAACCTGAATTTGCTAAAAATCATTATCAAAAGCTAAAATCTTTTTATAAACTGGAGATTGGAAATAAGCCAGAAAAATTCTGACATGTGAATCTCTGCTTAAAATTACTATTTAAAACTGAATCAATGTTGAAAGAACTAGAAAAAAATACATAATTAGCTAAAAATAAATATAAAAACAAAATACATGAATGATCAGTATTTGCTCTCACCTTCAGTATTATGAATGATTTAAAGCCAAAAGGGCCGATGAATGAATTTGGCTTTGCTGGAGCAGAAATTACCGGAAACTGAGTTGAAAAGACATACCAAACAGTAGCTGTTTCTGAAAAAAAGAGATAAAAGTAACATCTCCAATTAGATCCACGGGAAAGACATCACTGAAGCATTGAATACTCTGCTCAAAAGGGTAAATTTAACAACTGTGGTACTTGTGCTTTGAAAGAAAATGAAAGAAAAAGAGCCAAAGAGCAAATCTATTTCAGGTGAATGTGAGGGAATCGTTGGATGTGATCAGACTGAGCCGTCTGTCCAGTGTTACTGAGTCCATCCTGCTCTCAGTGCAGATGAGGAAGCACATTTTACAGTTTATCTGTGCGTAACTAAACAAACCTGCGAGACTGAAAGCCCACTTCTTCCGATTTGGGTTGCTCTCGCCGCGGTTAGTTCTGCTTGTAAGAACACAGTCAAACAGCTGTTTCTCTAACTGCCTCGCTTTCATCGCATGCATCTCGTTTCTCCTCCCAAATCAAGCCTTTCTTCATTGGTGTCGCAAACAAAAGCTAATTGCCATTATTTATAAGTTCCACAGATGATGAATTAATTGAATTTCATGAATTTCATAGTACTTTGAGCAAAGAAATTGTCACTCTTTTCTCCGCAATTACAGTTTTAACTCCTTTGAAGCTAATTTTCTCCTCCCTCACATCTTTGACTGTTCCCCTGTTTTGAGTGGTTTGTCCATCAAAAACAGACATGAAAGCATAAAGAGACAAGTAGCTAGTGGAGTGAAGATATATGTTTCTGAGTTAGCATGCTAACTAATGTGCAGCCATCTTGTATTTAACATCTGATGTTATTTTGCATCTTGTGTGGATCTATGTGGCCTATAGCTTAGTACTCACATCTCCCACAATGTTTATTTAAACTACAGGTAAAAAAATAAATCAGTCGGTTGTTGCATCAAATTTATCAACTAACTAACGGACTAAGTTATATATTTTTTCTACAGACATGATGCAACGTGATGTCATGCATGTAAAGTCCCGCCCCCAACTTCCTGCAGGAGGGCAAAAGCTGCTAGCTGGTGATGATTACCATTGGTCTTAGCTTTCTCGTTGTAAATGTAATGTACTAATCTTGAGTGTACGCCTGACATATAACAGAAAAAAGGACGCAGTGCTTTGCTACTAATTGTCAACACTATTAGAACTAGATAATATAGTCAGATCAAAGTTTTAATAAAACAAACATTAAAGGAAAAGGTAGTAGGTTAGCTACGATAGCTTAAATTTGACATCCTTAACATGTAACGTGTAAAGGAAAAAGTATACAAGTGGTTTTGAGTTGCTCTTCAACTAAGTTAAAAAAGTTATGTGGAACCACTTAACATTACATTTTTAAGTCCAGAATATCTGTTTTTGAGTGTGTTATTTTTCCCTTTGCTGTGGCGACTGCATTAGATTAATAACATCTATATCTCCAGTTTCAATTTAACTAAACTGTTCTACCACGGCAGCACGGCTATGGATAAGTAGTAAAACAATCATCTTTTTGCCTTCCACCGTTGTGTGTATGTGCCAAATTTCCAGATGTAAACAATAATATGCAATGTGTCTACAATCCTTTTGTGTGATGCCCGTTACACAGTTGCACACTTAATAAGTCTTAATCACATAAATGTGGGACTTTCATACATTTTGCTTGTTAGATTTTTTCTACTTTTCTCCTGCTAACTTAAATAAAACATCATAATTTTAATGCTGACCATCCAACAGTTCATCATAACTACATTTGCATTTGATTTCTTATTAAATTGTCTATTTCTTAAGACATTGGTTCCCAATTTGTTCCCTGTTTAACTCTCAATAGGACAAAGAAAAATACATTCTCCACTGGATCTTTTTACTTTAGATTCAATGATACCATGGAGGCACTGCACTGCATTGTTCTGCTCTGAATTAACAGGCATACAGTAGGATGACTAACTTGCAAACGCCATCCCACTTCCTCTAATGTACGAAATGCTAAAATATAAAGACCTCTCGATCATTTTCCCCTGGCCTTCTCCCACCCGATGTTCTCCACCTCCCTGTGGCTGTCTGAAACGGCACGATGATGTACACAACTATTTTAAAACATGGAAATGATGAGCACAAAGAGAAAGGCAAAGGAACAGTTAGATATAAAAGGAAGCAGACAGTGAGATAGAGGCAGGCGCCTCACAGAGACAGTCAGACAGACGGGGGCTGATAAATACGATGGGAGATGAGAAAGGCCAAAAAAACAGAGACAAGAAGGGAAAAAGGGGAAAAAAAACTCTTCTTATCTCACTCTGCCTTTCACAGCCACCCCCACGTTAGCATCTAGTATGTCTCAGTATGTGAAAATATCTGTAAGCGTGACTTGTACGATTTAAACATTGGCTTTGAGAAAATCTGTATATTAGTGGTCACTGGAGACAGAGTGTAATTTTAGTGAGCCGGAAAAAAATGTAGTATTTTAGTAAAATAGTAAAATCCTCATATTGTCTGAATCTCCAAAGTTTCACCGTGTATATAGGTGTGACGGCCTCCTGCTGTGAATCAATCCCTGTTTGACTGTTGTTTTCTTCTTGCAGTTGATTGGCTGGGGAGAGTTTAAAAGGATCAAGCCCCACCCACCAGACAAGCGAGGAAGTTTGGAAGAGCTCCTGGTTGGTGGCGTGTCTCTGAGCCTCCCGCTCCATTGATGTTAATTTTTGTTTGTTAACTTCCCTCTTGTGTTGTTAGGTCTGGGGATCGTTGGCCAATCCGAGGTTTTCCGGTTTGTCCTGCTCCTCATTTGTAAACAAGACCCTGAAAACTTAGCCAGATCTTGCGCTTCAAGCTCTGGCTATCTTTTTGGATATGGGTTCTTAAGTTGAGTGATCATCAGCCACCTGCTTTACACTGATGAAATTGAGCTGCATGCTAAATGACCAAGACATAAACTCACCAATACATACAACTGAGAAATACAAGACGGATTTAAATGGTCATTCAGACTAAACTTGTGCAGGTAATAGTATTTGGAAGACACACAAAGGTTGGACTTCAAGACGACGTCAATGCAGATTTCTAGGTCACAGAGTTAAAAATACTACCAGCTGCCCGGAGGTAAGAACAGAACAAATCACTTGTACTGTTCTTACAAGTGAATTGCAAGAACAGTACAAGCTTTCACCACATGCTCTACCAGTCATTTAAAATGCATTTAAAAGAGAGGGAACAAAGCAAGAAAACACCTCAGTACACCAAGGATTGCAGGATCCAGCACTTTGATTACATAAAACAGGCTAAATGAGGGAGCGCATGAACCAGTAAACACCAGAAAATATAACAACAAACATCCAGAAGTACCTAAGGAAAACGGCAACTCAAGATGACATGAAGTCAAGATCTGCCGAAACCCAAAGTTGGTAGATGGGTAGAAGAAAGCATTGGATGAGGCCCTGGTTTAAACAGAGTCTGGTGTTCTGCTCAGAGAGGACTGGAAGTCACAGTCACAGAGGATGACATGACCAAATCACATCAAAATCCAGGCAACATTAATAGAGTATCTTGATCGATGCCAAACATCAACAGCACAAATATGCAACAAAAAGGATTTATAGGGTACAAACAGTAATTAAGAAAATTACAGGGCCAGAAAAACAAAGGAAAAAGTCAAGTCAAGTTCTCATCAGCTAAGCTATAGTGAAAAAACAAAAAACAAAAAAATCCATCTCTTTGGTCAGAGAAGCAAAGTTCAAAGAAGACCCATTAAGATACATAAGGAAAGTGGAAAGTTTAGTTGGCAGGAGGCATACTGTCTCTTTATAATTGTAAATATTCTATTATCTTAGCTCTGATCTCACAAGTTACTCAATCACTGATTACTAATGAATCCAAAAAGAAAACAATTGTACTGTGAGGAGTGAACAAATAAATGTGGGCCGTGTAGACAGCAAACGAGATAATTCACAAATCCAATAACTTGCCCAGAGTGACATTTAGAGGCATTTATTTATCCCTTCTGTCTAATTAAAACTGCATTAAAAAAAGCAAATACCAGTTTTATGTGAATGAGTCAGGGATACTAATGTTCACATAACTGTTGAAATTCCTGATGGAAACTCGGCTGCAGAAATAAATAATTTCGTTGTGTTTGATGTACAAGGACCGTTGAACTTGAAAAGGCTAAAAGAAAATGACCTTTAGATTTTTTATGGTCAGATAATTTGTCAGACTTAATTATGCTTGCTTAACTAAAGGCAAAGGTTGGCTATATTTTTAAAATGGTTTTCTTCAGAGTATTGACAGAATCATGATCACAGCCATGTCCATGAACTAACCAAATGTACTTTCACACCACTCCCCATAGTTCTACCTTACATATCTTTGGGTAGCCTGGCTATTCATTGTCTTCCAGGACTATTCCACTCAATTCAGAGTTCAATCTAGGCTTTGTCCCGTTGCCTTGGATTCCACTGGCAGAATTTGTATCGAACAGCAAAGAGAAGAAGTTCTGAACCATGACGTTGAGTTTCTGTGCCATTTTAGAATTGTAGTCTGCCAGTAGTTTTAACAATGGCAGTGAAGGAAGTGAACGGAGCCATTCAATGTGTGAAAACATTAAATGAACATGGACAGCCATTTTATTCAGATGAGCACTTCTTTCTTTACAGTGGAGGATGGTTATTTACAGTGCAGACAATTTCTGGTAAGCTTCATAGCGTCAAGCTTGCGCGTTACTTACGTCACAGACAAACATTAGCGATCAGGTACGATTTAAAATTTTAATCTTACCCCAGATTGAAATTTCAACAGAGTCCACGCCTCCAGAAAGCCATCGTTTCTCAATAGCTGAGAGTCCAGACGCACTGGATAAAGTGAAGTGTAGAACCAGGAGCTGATATTTACTAGACTAACCTTTAGGGATGTTCCTTTTCAATCTGAGGAATTTTCTTATCTGTAAGGTTTCTGCAGTTCCACCAGTTGCAACATTGCGGTGGAGTAAGAAGAAGCACAAGGGCAAGAATCTAAAAGCGGGAAACATTTTGTGCTCGACGGGAAGGAGAAAATATAGACGACGTGAATGTTTGGCTTTAGTAATTAGTTGTGCATCTGTGTATTCATGTATAACATTTAGAAACCAACAGCATTCGTGAGAAAAATAACACGAAGTAAATGTTGAACCTTAAAAAGTCGTAGTGACCCTGTGATAAATGGTGGCTAACATTTTAGATCACCAATCATTACATGAAGCTGTCTAATTTACTAAGCCGTAATGCAATTTCTCATGCTTTGGTTTAGGTGCTTTCTTCCTCTACTTTCACCTTGGTGGTCTAACATTCCCATTAGTTTTCCCTCTAGAGCCAACATTCATCAGTTCGCTTCATCTGCTCCATTCTGCCGACTCACACCAAGAAAAATAATGGAAACTCATTGTTTGGTAATTACTCGATTAAATATGCCAGTGAACTCTCTGAAAATATCTTAATGTATTACTCCAAATCGCCCCGGATGTATTCAACACTAGAGAATAAAACTTAGAATGTGTAAAATGTTCATTTGAAAAATAGGGAGAATTATTTGACAGCACAAAGTTTCTGATAGCTCTTTTTTGATACTGTGAGGTTTATGCCTAAGACACAAACGCTTCAGTGGCCTCTTCTAGTCAAAAAGGACGAGTATTGTAAGACTGTTATGTTTGGTGCTTATAGAAAAAGTCAAATGAGCAACAACAAAAACGTACAAATAATCCAACTACTTCATTTATGTCCCAACATCAGCCTACTTTAAATGTTTTACAAGTCTAAAATTCAGCTTCAAAAGCTGCTCATTTTTTCCATATTAAACTGTAGTTTCAAAGCTGCTGATGCTCCATCATAAAGATCCAGATTCTCTTCAAAAATTGATAGAAATCAAAGCTTGCATTCCTGCTGCTTTAGTATTTTGGCTTTTTTAAAGCATCAACAAAAATAAAGAAATAGAAATACCAGAATATTTCCATCGAATTGTCTTGCGAATTTTGAGCAAACTTTTAAAATTAAAAAGTTTGCTCAAAATTAAAAAGATGAAAATGCAAATTAGTGAATTAACCAGGAAGACGTTTTGTGCCCACCAGAGGACACACCAGAGTAAACCCAGATGTGGAACTGCATTTTTTCCATTGTTTGTCATTAAAAAGACTCAAAAGATTCAGTGTATTTTTCCCTTACCTTTTTCAGATTAAAACAGAAACATGTTCAATTGTGTTTCATTGTCATTTGGTTTGGTTAATATTCAACAAGCTGAACAGATCACATATCAAGCACAGGAATACATGTAGCTTTTTCTCTCTAGTGACAAAAATCACTGACTGTTGCTGTAGCAACTACATATAAACAGCCACAGTAAACTATCGCACTTCCATCTCTCCTTTTGCACATCAACTCTTTTTCAGAAAACTGAAAGCTACTTCAAAGAAGGTAATGTTTTTGTAAAAATGAGCAAGTGTTTGTTTTTGTCATTTTCATCAACCTTTTCTAATGCGATACTTCAAAATGCGCATAATAAACCTTGATTGAAATACAGTTAATCTGTAAACATTTCCAGCTCTGTTCACGTATCTGCTGTGAATAAAACAGATTTGAACTCACTTTGCTGCTGGGCCTCTGTAGGGAGCAAACTCGGTTCTGCTGATACAGTTAAAAGCAAAGGCACAAAGAGTGAAAGTAAAGGTGGAAATGAAGATATGAATTATTACCCAACATCCACATTCTGCCCTCAGTGGGAAACATAACAGCTTCATTCTGCTCACATGTCGAAAAGTATATTAGTTTACTTTTGAACAGAAAGTCATTGAACGTCGCCATCGTCAGATGAAATGAATCATCCGTTGGACTCAATTTGATATTCAATCAAAGTCAGACTAGTCAGCAGCAATTAGCAAACACCTGGAGGAACTAAAAATAGGAGCTAGTTCTCAGAGCAACGCTGGCAAAAACATTGTTAAAAAGGGTTAATAGAGGAGCCATGTTGTGACGACTTATTGCCCCTTGAATAAAACTACAACAATCTCAAGCATTTGTGTGGAGAATTTCAGAGGAAAAACATTAAGCTAATACAATTTTGAATAAGGCTGTGACATAAAACGTGGAAAAAGTGCAGCGTTTTGAACACTTTCCAAACGGACTCATACGTTAAATCAGCGTCTGACTCTTTGTTCTCTCTTCATCGACGTTGTTTTCCTCTCATCTGCAAACAAACAAAACGGATGCATTTACATCCAGTTGTTCCAGAAAAGTGCAGGAAGCACAAAGATGAAACGCTTTCGCTCCAACAAACGAGCTTTTGGAACGTAAACGAGCAACTGCACCTTGACTGGAGACAAAGAACGAAGGACGAAAAGAAGAGACAAAGTGAGAGATGAAAGAGGAAAAGAGAAGACATGAAGCAGAGAGGAGATGTGTGTGTGTGTGTGTGTGTGTGTGTGTGTGTGTGTGTGTGTGTGTGTGTGTGTGTGTGTGTGTGTGTGTGTGGGACGGAGGGGGGAAAGAAAATGAGTAACACCACTGCGGCTGCTGATGTGAATCCTCCTCAGGTTAAAACAAGACAATAATTAAAAATGTACCGCGGGGTCACAGTGTGACTGCCGGGGTGTGCGCGACCGAGTGTGTGTCTTGTATGTAGCCTTTATTGCTTTCAGGAGAGTGGGTGTGTGTGTGTGTGTGTGTGGGGTTGATATTGCAGTGCCCATTAAAAGGTGTCTCTGCTGCAGTCGGTGTACAGAGGCCTCGGGGTCTGTTTGTTACGACATCACACACACACACACATCACAACATTTCTGCCTGCGGTGTTAACATTGTCAGAGAGACCGCTGAACAGCAGGGCAAACCCATGCATGCACGCACTTGTGCCGACACCAACACACACACACACACACACACACATGCACACAGCTGGTGAGGAAGGCAGCCAACTGGGCTCACTGCAGAACACAACACACACTGTTTGGCACACAAGCAAATCTGAATTAGATCCTTTTGCCGTATTTATTTCCAGTCCATCATTTCCTTCCATGGATTTTCAGGAAAACGACGCCCCGAGACGGAAGTCGGAAGATCTTCTTTTGGCCTCCTGCCAGATTTGGAAAAGTTTGAAACCAGACCGGTCAGAAGCCATTGCTGTTTGCTGGCAGACGGAGACGACAGGAGTAAAAAAGGCGCGGCGGGACGGTGAAAGGGTATAGAGTGGAGTGTGAGGGCCAGCCGAGCGTTCAGAGATCCACCATCCTTCATTTAACTCGGCCAAGATGCTGAAATCCCTGCCAGCTGTTCTCCAGCCAGGCCTGACCTCTGACCCCGCATCCTCAGGGCTCCACAGACCCAGGCGATGGCTGCTCAGGGCTTTGGAAGGCGGCTCCTCACCAAAACCGCACAACACCAGCTCCAGGTTATGTGCTCACAGAGGCTAAAGCTAACAGCTAACAACAGGAATGAGCAACCGCTAACTTTGGATTTGCTAGTCAGCAAAGCTGCAATATGTAACTTATATTGAAATAAACATTTTTTAACCATATTTGTTGAAACCATCGCTATGTTGCGACAGTATACTATGAGACAAATTTATGATTAAAAAAAATAAATCAAGTTCCGCTGCCTTCCTCCATTGCTAAGCTGCAGAGCCAGGAGGCGGGTCTTAGCGCCGTCAATCATGGAGATGTATGCATCACTCAGGAGACCCTGTGTGAGCGTTAATACTAGTTATCATAGCCACACATGACAGTGGATAAATGGTTTACAGCGAGTTGTAACAGAGAACTGTTTCTCTGCCACTAGCACACTTAGCAGCGTGTTCACGAGGTTGCAGTTTCTGATTAATCAATGAGGATGGAGCTGTATCAACATGGCAGAATCCAAAGTAACGCCAAAGTCTCTGAGGATTGGTTTAACAAAAGAAACTAAAACTCCAAGGTGTCTGGACGAATAATTAAGATTTCCGTTTCATCGCAGTCACTGACAACAACTTTCAGTATTCAGAAGGTCAGATGGAACAATACAGCTGAATGTTATCAGCAGAGAAACAATGAGACACATGTGAAAACAGACTTATTATTTGGCCAAGATGGACAAAATGAAAAAAAGAGAACAGGTCCGAATACTGAGCCCTGAGGTACATAACAGGTGGAGTCAAGATCAAACCCCTACACTCTTAAAAACATTAATCTAGAATGGATGGATATTTATGCAATCACTAAAAATCACACACCTTGGCTATAATTCGCTATAATCTCTGAAGATTCAATCCACCTACATTTCAAACCAACACAAACCTCTTCATACATTCATACAAACAGTTTCTCACACCATCCTGATAGTTGTTTTCGTCCAAGACCCTGCCGACCCGACTTGCCTCTTCACATTTCTTCCACTAAATCACCTTGAGACGTCTGCCACCCACTTCCTTCATGACCTCATTATTAGAAGCCCCTGGAAAAGCTGATGTAGTCACATACAGCATTTAGAAATATTTCAGCCCGACGCTTCGCTCAGTTCGTAAAGGGCACAGTTATTATTGCAGCATCATGACACGGTACTAGTCCCTCTTTTTATGAACTGCTGATAAATCAATTGTAAAAAAAAAAACATTCACCCACAGTTTCTGCTATTAGCTGCATCAAACTCTTACCTAGTTCCACTGTTGACTATTGAAGTCACCACTCTGCAGCAGATTTCTGTTAACATTTTGTACCTGGTCAAGCTCAAAGTGCAGAGGTCATTTATAGAGGAGTAGCATCTATCCATCTGTTTTCTGACCCAATTTGCCCCAACAGGGTGACGATTACCCTGCACCAGAAACTTCAGGCTCTGAGACTAGCAACTGCACCATTGTTTAGCCACATTTTAAAAATCAAAACACAGTTCTAATTTTGGACCAAAGATTTTTTTCCAAAACTGAAGGTGGCACAAAGTGAAAAGGTTCCTCCTTACCAGGCGTGATTTCTATCACTGTGTCTTGTCTCTCTGGAGGGAAAAGGACTTTGGGAGGCTGAGTCGTCTGCAGCGCTGAAAGAGACCAAGAGGGCAGATGATTAGTACGAGTGTGCAACAGTTTCAGACTAAGGGGGTTTCAATGTTCAAATTTTATGAAAATACAATATATTTACTAAACCTTTAGCCTCATAAAAACCTAGCAAGATCAAGACTTTGTTCACAAGGGGTGATCTGACCAAGAAAGGCAACAGCAGACGCCATGACAGACAAGACAAGAGTAAAGGAATAACATTTTATGTATTTCTGATGTCTATTTTAGTTATAAATATGACAGTAAAGTGAGGAACTGTGACAATAATAATAATAATAATAATAATAATAATAATAATAATAATAATAATAATAATAATAATAATAATAATAATAAT
>CAEGAF010060869.1:0-14125 GCA_903067075.1 Micropoecilia bifurca
CTTGGTTAATGTCAAGTTGTCATAACAAAGACATTTTGAATAATGTCAACTTTGTATTAAAAGTGTCATAATTTACCCAATGACACTTTATGACAAGTCATAAATATTCATGAAGACTTATTCTTGTTCATGACATGTGTTATGACATGTTTATGACGGTGCCATGTCAGTCTTATTCACCCCACTTCAAATAAAGTGTTACCACATCTTGTCACGCAGGGTCAGTGCTAGAAATTGAAGACAGTAGAGGGGATAACATTTTGACCATTGGAGTTTACAGTTATGATATAGTCAGCTAAAAAGTAAATTATCACAAAACCAGTCGCTTTGCACTACTTTATTTTGATGTGTCACATGAAATATCAATAAAACACAATTAACTTTGTGGTAAAATGTAAACAAGAGTAAAAATATTTCTGAGAATGAGTATATTCTCCATTTGCTTTTATGTTTGAAATGAGAAAGTAATATGCTTTTCCTCTGTCCTGCTAGTCTGTTACTGTGTAGTGGTCTGTGTAATGATACATATGGCAGCCATTGTTATAACACCAACCTAAACTTATAACACTCTAGCTAACACCTACAAATCTTTTAAGGAACTACAGTGACCATAAATTTGCAGTAAAATCACAACACTGACAATCTGAACTGAAACTAAACTAAACTAAAAGCAGTGTTGCCCTTTTATTCACTGCAGCCTTGTTATGTGCAGGTGCTGTTTTCCATTTTTTGTTGCCCTTGGGTCATTTCTGAATATAAAATGTCCTATTACCATATTCATCTGTGCTTTACATGCACAACTCCTAACGGAAAACAGACAATAAACAAGGGACAGACAATGGCAAGACCATTCAGCACACACACCGCCACTGTGTATTCATACGATAAGGCGTACGACAGTGTGTCTCTGACCTCACACACACCGAGTCTGGCGCCCAGCTCGAGTAAGTTCATGATGCGACAGCCTCATCTTCTACACAAACATCACATTGAGCTGCCCTCATTGATGGCTGTGACATTCACATCAAACGGCCTGACCCCACAGACAGACTCCGCACATTAAGGGAAGAGTTAAAGACTGTCTGACTTTGTGAATAAGTATATTGATCGAGCTGAGAGCAGATTCGGACTTTGAGCTTTCCACGTTTGGATCGGACTGTCGGGTGTGTATATTTTGAGACGGTGGGCTGGTGAACAGGTCGTTGTTTGTAAGGCCGGAGAAATGCTATGTGTGATGGGTGTTTTTCTTTTCTTCCACGGTGACATGACTACAGTTTTTCTCAGTTGCTCTTGTGCATTTCATCAATCATCCTTGATATTTGTAGAACAATCAAATGTGTTTCTTTTAACAATTAGCACAAAAAGCTAATCACTGTGGGTTACTCCAGAATCCATGGTGAAACTGGATTTTACTCCAGAAAACACGCTTTCTTTCTCAAAGTTTGTAGTTTGTCTCTTAAAAGTCCAACCGAATCATTGTGATACAGAAAGAAAAAGACAGCACAAAGAAAAAATATAAAATACAATCTGCTTAAGGAAAATTTGACATGGAGTGCTGTAGGAAATACAACAAAGTTTTCCTACATTTTCTGACCGTTATGGTAAAACCAAAGTCATGCCAGCACGTTTATTGCATCTTCTGTTTTACCATAACTTCTTACTGTTGTGACTTTTTTATTTTTATTGGCCCTTCTGGGCCACTGTATAAAAAAATACACTACCCAAAAATCACATTTATGAAATCCCTCAGATTTGCTTAGAACTGATTTTTTTTTTAATACAACAGAATCCTGGCTTAATGTTAGCTTTTTTAATATATTTGGCCTCTAGTGTCACTACCTGTAAGCATACTTTGAAGTATTCCCCCTGCACAGTAAAAATGCCACTGTTGAATTAACACCCCAAAGTGTCTATAAGTGTCCAAGGCAGCTGGTGTTAAATTCAACAATAGAGTGTCACATTAACATTTAGAACGGTGTTGGTGTTAAAATATATTAAAAGTAACACCAGTATAGTGTTGAGCACAAAACATAATGTGGTGTTAAAAAAGTAAATAATTGACTCACAAGGTGTCGATATCAATCAAATCCAGTGGAAAATATTCAAAACAATACACAGAAATGTTTTCTTAAACCCATTTCAGTATTATAGACCAATGTTAATTTAACAAAAATATGAGTGTCAATCTTTTAACACTTTCAAAAGTGTTACTTTAACACCAGCTGACTTGGACACATATAGACACTTTTGGGTGTTAATTCAACACCGGCATTTTTACTGTGTGGCAGAGTATGTGCATGATTTCCAATGCATTATGCTAAAGTATTGCAATACTACAATGCAACTCTTGACCACATAGTTTCTCATGTCTACTGTTTTCTAAGTCAACCAAAGTCGACCTACGATAAAAACCAAAAAAGAACATTAAAGGACAGTAGTGAAGCGTGTGTGGTTGTGTCTGTAGCTCGGCCTCAACCTTAGATAACTCCAACATCACAATGGCAAGGCGCTGCAGCGAGTGAGAGGTGCAGGGTGATGAGCCCCCGGGGCAGACAGACCAAATGGCTGGTCCAGAGAGAGAAAGCTCAAACGCTGATGGGGCCAATAAAACGCTCCGCAGAGCGAGGCTGGTAATGCCTAACTAGAGGGAGGGCAATGAGTGTGTTTAGCAGGCGACAGAGAGATTGCAAGTATGTGCGTGTTGGAGTTTATGTGTGTGCTTGAAATGGAGTTCACACCACAGTTCACGTGGTGGACCAGAAGAATGGTCTCTCTTCCTCCTGGGGGGCAGGGGGCTAACAAGGGGTTCATACACAGGGCACCCACCAAGCGCTTGAGGCAGGGACAGGAAGGGCACAAAAACACGCTGCCCATCACACACACCGAGGGACTGAGGCGGTATGACTGCCTGTGTGTCACTGAAAATGTCATGAAGGTTTCATTTGACATGTTTCCAAGGTCTCCTGTCACACAGGGCAGGACACTGTCTCAGTAAACATCTAAAAGAGAGAGAGCCAAGCCGTCTTCAGGCACTGATGTGTCCTCATATGTGTCGTCTTGCTATGTCAGGGGCCCTAGACTAGCTGGCCCTTGTGTCCCTGCCTGGGGATATATGGCCTTAGTGGTGTCAGAGACAGGTCACTGGAAGGAGGTTAAACGATGAAAGGAGGTTGAAAGGTGAATGGAAGGAGACGGAGCAACATATGACAAGAAAGACAGCATTGTAAAGGAGGAGAGCATCATCCGGACGGCCTGTGTTGGTGAGGTTACCTCGGAGATACACACGGCCAGAGGTGAGCTCTCTGTGGCTGAAACTTACGGTCCAGATGTTGACGAGGCGGCGGCAGAGGAACGGGTCCAGATTCCAGTGTATGCAGGGCAGGCAGGTGATGTAAAACACTTCATGACCCAGACCAGCCGAGAACAGGAAGAGGAAGTGGAGCAGC
Source organism: Micropoecilia bifurca (assembly GCA_903067075.1). Classification (NCBI taxonomy): domain Eukaryota; kingdom Metazoa; phylum Chordata; class Actinopteri; order Cyprinodontiformes; family Poeciliidae; genus Micropoecilia; species Micropoecilia bifurca. The sequence continues at coordinate 3,447 of CAEGAF010060869.1, forward strand.
CAGTTTCTTACCTCATAGTGAGGCTTTTGGCAGTCCTACACAGACGAAACACACATTTTAGGTTTGGGTTGTTAACACTAGCTGAGGTTTTAGAAATCACTGACTGCCAGTTCATAATGTTTCTGTGAAAAAGTACATTTTACTGGTTCGATCCCAGTTTAATGTTTTAGATTGTGAAAAACATTTTAACAAAGATAACCCAAATAACCTTCCAGACTTTTTAAAATGGTGATTTAATTTGTTGGCATCTCTTTGAAAGAATTGCGGAATTAGATTTCACTCCAGAATTTGACTTTGACTTTTCAAAACCTTCCTTTTGTTCCTTTTAGAGGTGGACTTCCTGCTCCCAGATTATCACACTGCCGCCACCATGTGTGACTGTTGAGATTATGTTCTTTTTTCTGAACTGGTGCATTAGTTTTAGGCCAAATGTATCAGAATATTTCTCCAGTACTCTTTGGGATCATTAGGATTTCTTTTGACAAATAACCCTTTGAAAACTGTTTTTTTTTTTAATCTGGCTGTCAATGTCTATTATGTTAAAGAAAAGCAAAAATGTACTAAATGTATCAACCAAAAGTAGCACTCAACAGTTGCAACACTGCTACATGATCTGACTCCAAGAAAACGTAGGCAGAAGTTGCCTAAAAAAACTGCTTTTTTTCCTGTATGTAATTCTTACACAACTCCAATTTCCAAACTCTGTCCTACACACAAATTCTCCTTGCTGTGCCCTGCCAGTCAAATATCACACTTTTCTGGAAAAGAAAGACATTTTGGGCATCAAGGAATATTTCCGTATTGAAAACGAAGGGCAATCACCAGCTGTGCTTTCCGAACAGAAAAGTCACAACACTTTTACAAGTACACTTTTATAACACTTTTATGAGTACGGCAGAGAAGCTATGACATTTTGATTGGGCTACATAGACCCATTTTTATGCAGGTTTTACACACCATTACATACTAGTGAAGTAAATAATGTGCTATATATTTAGCAGCATGAGAGATATATCGTTTTAAATCATAGCGTTAATACAGTGATTTTGTAAATCTGTACAATATGTGTTACACCAGGAGAAGCTCGTACTTGGCCCTGCCTGCACAAGCTGACATCAAACATAATAGAAGCCAGCAGAGGAATCATTGGAATAAGATTAGATCCATTAATCCAGTTTTGCAACCAGCCCCACTGTCTGGTGGCTACACCCTTTTCCTTTAACCTCATGTTGCACACACACCACAAAAATGAATTTACCACCATGTTTCATTCAACAAATCATTCAAATTATTTCAATTTGTATCACATTATCATAGTTGGTTGTGTGGATTGGCAAACTGAGTATGGATTTAAAATACAACTATCATAAAATGTGTGTTTTCTTGTTTTCGTTCAGTTCGTCTGAAGATTATTGGAACCATAATCTACGGAAGAGGTTTGGGGCCACCGGAAAATAAAAAAGGTCAAAATTCAGAATTCTGAAAGTCAGAATTCTGAATTTAAAGTCTCAGAATTCTGACTTTAATCTCAGAATTTTTTTTTTTTTCAGTGGCCCTAATCCTCTTCCGTAATAATCTGTATTCTTTAGTAAGCAGAGTTTCAAAATCTGATCAAATCATTCTATTTAAGTGTCTGCTCGGAAATCCTTAGAAAATCTGCCCAAGTAAAGTTTACACACCCAATAGTACATGAGTTCTGTTGATTCAACCCTAAATGTTTGTTTAATACATCTAATATAGACCATATAGCTGTTTATATGAAAGTAAAGAGTGTAAACATCCTGTACAGGAAGAGAAAACACCTGACAAACAAGAAAGGCCAGTCCAACCTTTGGCTTGCAAAACCTCTGAATAAATCTGACGCTCCCGTTAAGCATGCGCTGCTCTCCTATTGGTTTATTCTTATTTTATTCTAATGTATCTGATCTACATGCAAACGAACTCCAGTTTTCTTCTTTTTCTAATGAAACACACATTAATTAGAGACATCCAACGACCTGGTATTCATAGTTTGAGTTGCTGTCCTGCCGGTCCCAGCTTCCCTCCCGCTGCCCACGTGGTTTCTCCCGGGTGACCGGGTCTCCGTTCGCGGACCGGCTCCCGCCGGGGCCTGGACTCGACCCTTCGACCCGATACAGCCCGCATCTTCTCTGGAACCGGGCCACCAGCTCCGGATCCTGGAGGTAGGCGGTCAGCTCCTGCATGTCAGGCGAGCAGGCCGACGGAACAGGAAGTGTCGGGTGCGCGATGCGGCTGATCTACCTCGCGTGGTGAAGCGATCACGAACATCCCGGCCAGGTGCGGCTGCTGTGTCACAGGTGAGCTCAGCGGGGGGCGGGGCTACAACAGGGATCAACCAGTGAGTCTGTAGTGATGATTATGTGACCTTTATACCTGGATGGTTCAGGCGATGTTATTAGGTAAATATAGCAGGTGGAAAGTATTTATTGTCTAATATTGCTGCAGGGATTCGTGAGGATTAGTAAACAGACATCAGTGACTGATAAAGAGAGAGAGAAAGAGACAGAGGGGGTAGGAGTGAGGGGAGGAAAGGATTACCTGAAGATTAGGTTGCACAATATTTTTTTAATCAATTTTTCTTTGCAGAATTACAGAAGCTCAGTCAGACTACAAAGAGATTGGCTGTAAGCTGCAAGTTTTGCTACAAATTCTTAATTGGACTTAGGTCTGAACTTTGACTATTCCATTCTAAGACATGGAGATGCTTTACTCTGAGCTACCTTATTGTAGCTGTGATTGTTCATTTTGGGTTGTAATGCAAGAATATATTCTGTCAACCCAGTCTTAAGTTTCATTTTATTTTATTTTATTTTTTTTGCAAAATTCTCAAAGGATCGCTTTGTATTTTATTCTCCATCCATTCCTAACCAGCTTCCCTGTCCTGTTTAGTGTTGTTGTAGCTGTGTCGTCTTTCTCTGCCTCTGGTTTTGTCTCCATGCAGAATTAAACCCACTGCATGATGCTGCCACCACTATGTTTCACAGATTGGTCTAGTGTGTTCAGGGTGATGTGAAGTATTTTTTCCTACACAGACAGTGTGAACCAAATTAAGACTTGAATTCTACCGTCATAGAAAGGTCTCAAATTTATCCTGCTTAAACTTTAATGGAACTTCTTATGGCTTCCTTTCAGAATTGCTACCTTTGTGCCACACTTCCAGAAAAGAACAGATTTATAACGGTGAGTTACTGCATGTATAACTCATAGTTGTCCTTAGGACAGATGCAGTGGATCTGTGCCACTCTTCCAACGTCACCATGTGTCCAATAACTACAAACCCATCCAAAAATCAGAGCATTAAAAAAAAGAACAGAGCCACCAGAACAGGTTTGTACTTTAGGTTGTCAGACAGCTGAAGTACTGTCAGCATTACATGTTACACTTTTTAAAAAATTTTTGTTTATTTTTTATGCATACGCTATGACAATAGCATGTTGCAGATACTAAAAGAAAGCATTTTTTGTTTCATTATTCATTATTTCATTATCTTAACTATCAGCAGCAGAACTACTCCGACCCTTTTCAGGCTTTATATCAGCAAAGAACTTTAACCTCAGAGTGTGAAGCTTCATATCAGACACTAACATCTACTTATAACACAACGTCTTCTCTGTCCCCAAGAATAGACGTCAGCAGGAGCAGCTGGGTGTGCACACGTTACGCACAGCTGTTTACCACAACATAAGTTATGACCCCATATTATTTTGGAGGACAGTTTAATCAGATCAGACCACAAACTCAGTTCCTGCAGAATAATCGGCTTCTATAGCTTCTAAAATGGCTGCAGTGTTCCTTTGAGTCATCATCCATTTGTCCTTTTGGATTTGCTCTGCTGTATTTCTTCTGTCTCTAAACAGATCAGAATTCATCTGGCTGCAGCTGTTCTTTGCTCCAGCATCTGTTAACCCCCAGAGGTCTAGTGTTGCTGTAAGCCATGGTACTTTGAAAAAGTGTTTGAACCCTTGCACTTTTTCACACCTCCAGTCTACAGCCACAAACCTTTGTGTGTTTTATAGGGATTTGATGAGACAGGGTAATTAAAGGGGAGATAAGGAAGTAGAGAGAAAATGATCAGCTATTTTCCTGTTTTTGTTACCAATGTAAATCTGAAAAGCGCGCATATTTATTCAAACCCTTTCAGTCTGAGACCTTTAAATAAAACCTCGCTTGCCCATTCGCTAATGTTTACCAGTGACATATAAAGCACCAGCTTGACGGTGAAGGAAGCTGTATTATATAAAGTTTATTTCAAATTGCTGTAAAATGCATTAAAAATTCACACCACACTTTTCAGTTTTTTACTTCAAGGGGAAAAAAATACTTTGAAAATTATGCATGTGTACGTCTCTGTTATGTGCTTCTTGCCTGTCATAAAATTCCTCCAAAAATACTTTGACATTTCTAGCTGTACTGGGACGAAATACGAAAAGATCAAAGTGGTTCCTTTGCCATGTAACGCATATAATATTTAGGCTTCATGGCTGTAAACTGGGATGCTTACACATTCGGTCTGGTAGGAAATTATTCGAACGAAATAAGCAATTTGATTGCTAGTTTTGTCCAAAACAGAGGCGCGCTTGACTGTCAAAGGTCAAACAAAGTGAGAAGGTCTGGGAGAAACAGCCGGACGATGCTGACGTTCTGCTGCCACACAGTCGGCTTAGTTTTGACGCTCTTTGTTCCAGGAAACAATAAAGTAGCGCCCCCCCCCCCCTCCCCACATGAGCGCATCCCACTGTACGCAGCGTCTACGTAATCTGGCTGCTGGAGCTCGGAGAACAACAACACGCACTCGGGGACTGAGGGATGCTGCTGCTGCTGCTGCAGCTGCTGCTGCTGCTGCTGCTGCTGGGACCCAGTGGATGATGCTGCGCCCCGCGCTCCGCAGGAGTCGCCGCCATTAACGTCATCTTCCCTCCGCCAGCTCGAGAGCCGCTTAGTCGCCGCCTCTGGACTCTGGATCCCGGCCCGTTTTGGATCGAGCGAGCACAAGGGGGGGGGGGGGGGGATTATTAATGGAACCCACAACGACGGCGTTTCGATGAAAAAGCAGCGGAAGGGCGGGGGAGAGCAGGAGCAAGACGTGCACCGTCATCAGCATCTGTCCGCCAGCTCCCTTTGTTTTCACCGGAGAACGTGAATGGCGAGAGATGACATGGCAGAGGTAGACCCGCCGTCCCACGGAGCGGAGCCCCCCGGCGGGGCCTCCCCCGCGTTCCCCTACGAGGAGTACGAATGTAAAATCTGCTACAATTACTTCGACCTTGACCGGCGGGCTCCGAAGATCTTGGAGTGTCTGCACACGTTCTGCGAGGAGTGCCTGAACACGCTTCACCTCCGGGAGGAGCGGCCGTGGCGCGTCAGCTGCCCCGTGTGTCGCCACCGGACGCCCGTCCCGGACTACCGGATCCAGAACCTGCCCAACAACACCAAGGTGACGGAGGATTTCCCGCTCTACATCGACTCGGACCCCCTGCCGCAGGACGCCCTGCCGCCGTACCCTCCGCCTCTGCACCCGGCTCTGGTCGCGCTCCGCCGCGAGGAGGCGTCGGGCGCGTCCGGCGCCGGCCAGGCGACCCCGTCCACCACGGTGTCCACGGCCACCACCCTCTCTCAGGACTCGGTGCGCTACGACAGCTGTCAGAGCTGCAAGAGGGTGGCGCTGACCACCGGCTGCGTGTGCGTGATTTTCTCGTTCCTGTCCATGCTGGTGCTGCTGTTCATGGGCCTGATTTTTGTGCACAGCCACAGCATCCCGCCTTCTCCGGCCGGACCCATCTGTTTGTCGGTGGCCAGCATCCTGGCCATGTTCTCGGTGGTCGTCACGTGGCTCATCTGCTGGCTCAAGTACAGACCTGACCACGAGACAGGCCGCGCGTCCGCTACCAGTAACTCCAGGAGGAACGCCTGATTGGCTGCTTGACTCTGATGTACCAGGGCTGTGTGTGTGTGTGTGTGTGTGTGTGTGTGTGTGTGTGTGTGTGTGTGTGTGTGTGTGTGTGTGTGTGTGTGTGAGAGAGAGACCATGTACATAGGAGCCTCCTGGAAACTGATTTTTTTTCTTGCTCCCTTTACTTTTTTTAGGAGAAATGGCCTTTTTATCAGTATAGCAAACACCCAAAGGCCTTCATGTTGTTTGCAGCAATATAGGCCAACTTGATCCTTGATAATCTTTTTCCTAACTTATGCACTGGACTTTGGGGTGGTAGCTGACTGGACGTGTTGCTGCGTGAACTTCTTACTTTGACGAGATTTTTGGGATGTATTTGGTTTGATAAAAGAACATAAAGTACTTAGATTTGGGTTCGGTGCCCTTTCCATCACTGTCTAGCTATATAATATGCATTTACCTCCACTATGCCACTCACTGTATGATAACTGTTCACAATGATTCAGCCACATCTCAGAAAAACCCACCAGTGTTATTGTACAGATATGCTCACTTTCGGGGGGTTTTGGTTGAAAGGGTTTGGTTTTGATGGATGCTTACTGTGTGTTTATGTGGTGAATCTTTAAATCGGATCTCAGCTAAGCTGCATCCACAATGGAATCATGTAAATAGGTCAGAAGTATGGACAACAACTGCTGCGGGATGTTTCGTGATCAGCCTTTTTTTTAGAGACCTTACCTTTATCTTGCAGGATGGTACTGATTTTACTACCCACTTCTTCCAAGCAAAGGAATACGAAGAGACAACTTGTGATTTTGAACCCGTGTTTTGCTACTTTAGTGCATGTGAGGTCATTCTATTCCTTTCTTTACTTTATAATGAAAGAGACAGTTTGTCTCCCGACTTTTGTGCCTCACAGTGTTTCAAAATGAAGTCAAACTTCACTGCTTTCAGAATCAGACAGCGTCGAAGCTCGGGTGTAAATGGGGATTCCCTCATCTGCTCTCATCTTCTACTCACACTCTGGAAGTCAAAGACAGGGTTTCCCCAACGTATTGCATCTATTCGTATGTTAAAACAATGTAAAAGCTTTTGCATGTTGCTTCCGAGGAGATAAATGTCGGGCAGGTTCAGTCCAGATTCCCACTTCAGCTGCTTCCAAGTTCACCTCTCTTGTTTTTCTCTAAAGCCATAATTAAGAATTGTGTCACCTTTACAGGCGCAGTGAGCCGGTTTTGAATTGGTTCACTCCCCATTAGGTCTGGAAACCAATTAGCTATACTCAAACAACAGACTGTCAGAATACAACTAATGACTTTTATTTCAACAGGTTTAATTATTGTGTTTTAAAAAAAAACCTCTTCAATTTGTTAAATTGCGGCTTTACATGTTAGAATTAATTTCTTTGATATTGTCTGAAAATAAAGAGATTCGCCAGGCTGATCCTCATGTCTGTGCTGATGAGAATATTTTTTTCTATCCCCAAATTACCAACAAAGACACAATTTTTGAAATATTTTCATTGAATTATATTAGCAAAATTTTAACAAATAATTAAGATAAACTTGTTTAATTGGTAGGTCCTTCTGTGTCTTTACCACCCCAGCTAAGACCAGCCTTTTGTTGACTATGCCTGCCTCAAGGTTAGAAAGCTCAGCTTACAATTTGGACTTTATCATCAGCGTAATCATGACAGTAGCTAAAATAAAAAAAAGCTCTTCACTTTTAAAAAATTGATGGTTTGTGTTATAAATATTTATCCATAACACAGATCATATTATCATAACAACCACTTTGTTCTGTGCTAAAGAGAGCCTAATACTGTTAAAATTGGCTTTTAAAATTAATTCAACAATTTATGAACAATTTGTTTAATAGAGTACATCTGAGTAGAAATCATGTAAGTTCTACTGCTAAAAAACAACTTCCAAACATGTTCTAAAATGTACAGTTAATTTTGATTAATTGTAACTGATTGCTTAGATTGTTTTGCTCTTCTGGTTTGTCCACCTTGCTAACAAGGAACCACATATAATACTTTTTTGTTAAGGCATAAAATGGTAATAAACATTTTGAATCCGTTCTCACAGGATGATATATAAAGCTTTTCTCTAATTTGTGTCGTAACCTCAGGGTTAGAAACTCAGCTTTATCATTCAGATAAATGGGATGCAGTTACCAATTTTACCTGGTTTTTTTTAATCTGGTCTACTAAATGAGTTGCCTTCTAACCAGTTACATCGTTTTGCGGCATCAGACTTATTTTAGTAGGACATTCAAATTAGTAATTTCCATTAACACACACGTTCACATTAATATAATTTTAACACATTGATATAAGATTCAGGCATAAAATGTTATTGAAGTAGTGATACATTTTAAATGTATTCAAGGACTTGAATACATTGTAGATGCTGTGGTTTCCAACCACACCTCATTGTGTCACTCATGGGCAAAGACGGCCTCCAGACTTAAAAGTTCATCTTGCTAGCTAACTTAGTTTTAGCATTAGCACTGTGGCTGACCTAGTTTAGCTGGACTTGCTCCAACACAAAAACCACCAGTCTTATTGCAGTTTTTAACATTCAATTGACAACACAACTTGTAACACCCTTCAAAATATGTATCTTCCAGATACTGAACCAGATGAAGGCGAACAGTTAGCTTTACCAACATATTTAGTAAAATTGAGTTTAAAATTATTAAGTATGCTTTGCTACTAAAATAAAGTAGACAATGTTAGCATTTTGCTATTATTGTCCATTACATTTACAAACTAATTTGCTTGATTAAACTAAAACTATATATTACATAAAATGTAATAGTTAATACCTTCCCAAAACATTTTTATAGTGAATGTGACTGAGTTTAGATAAATGCAGTAGGATTATGGATATTGAAAGCGTGTAGGTAACTATAAAAACACCAGCAGATGGTGAAATAAAAATATTTCCACCTTAAATGTTTGCATGCTGGAATACACTTTGAGTCTCCATGGACTACAGCAGAATCAGGATCAGACAGCGTACTGTGATGGAAGTACACAGTACTGAACTGGAGGGTGTTCATTTTTATGATTGTACAATTCAGATGCTTCATAATCTAAAAAAAGATGTCAACACCTGCCATGAATTGTAATGCAAAACTGAGAAATTGTGAGACTAACATGTTTTTTCTCTGAGCTGTTCTGTTTGAAAGTATTCCTGGCTGCAGTGGAGGAGGGAAACAGCAAGGCCAGTTTCCCGTGGTTATTGATGGTTATTGAGCTAGAGCCCTGCCAGCCCGATTGCTTCAATCATCCTGCGCGACCTTTCCCCAACTAGTACGATGCACTTTCACCCTCTTATTTTTCACAAGTAACGGGGTAAAAACCTTTGACCAATGTAAGCATAATGTATTTATTTCTGAGGACCTAGAAAACGTTGTCAGTTTTTATGAGAGTCTGTGGTTGTCGTTCAAGTTCCAAATGTATTTGCACAGAGAAATGTTCTTCATGTGCTGATTTACATGCATAAACACATTTCAGTAATAAAGGAAACATGCAGACCAGTCACATTGGTTTCATTTGTCTCTCCACAGAATGAAAACAACAGCTGTTGGAGAGGCCTGTTACTTAGGCGGGTTTTTTTTCTCTCATGTTAGCTCTTACATAATGTGGTTCACAATAAACTGAGTATGATCCAACTTGACATATTAAGCTCCCTGCTGTGCATCAAATATGCCCCCTACTGGCTGACTAAGGATGTTACATGCTAGTAAAAAAAAAAAAATGAAAAAGAGAGAAAAAAGAGAAAAAAGTGAAATCCCTTTCTAGTGTCAGGCAACAGGGTGGTTGCATTTTTCATGCAGAGTAAACTTCTTGTGGTACAAACTTGATGAAGTGCAAATAGATTTTTTTTCAGAGTGAGCTAAATGCTAATTTTCCATTAATATCTCTTAGATTCGTCATACTTGTTCGTACAAGGCCTCCCTGTTGGCTGAAATAAAACAAGCTTTTCATGAGCAGGACAGATAAAAGCCTGGGTGGACTATTCAGCAGCTAGCTGCGGATGCATGCATGCGTCACATCATGGGCTTAACCGAAAAGTTCCAAAACCAGCATGACGCATTTATTAAAGATTCCACATTCATTATAGATCAACAGTGTGTAAACCAGCCTGTATTTACTGGAAATGAGGGCTGTTGCATCGAGGTATGTTTACAAGGAAATAGTCTGTGATTGGGTTTTCAAACTGTGGTGCAAGTAAGGCTGCCATTTTTGAGATACGCAAAATAAAATGTGGTTGAAGGCTATTAAGAAAATGGATAGCAAGCAAATGAACAATTATTTCCCTTTGATATTTGAAAAAAAATAAATAAAAGATGAATTGTTCAAGCATATCAATCTTTGCTACCAAAAAGATACTAATAAAAGGGAGTGTTGTTCAAGAACTCTCCGAAGAAAATGAAGCCAACTACAGTGAATTTAGAACAAATGTAATTTCTTGACAATATGATGATACTTTAAAAAACAAATGAAACGATGATGTAATACAGTGTTTTATTGTTAAAAGTCATTCTCAATATAATGTCAGCGATTATTTATGCTTAATTCACATGGTTTAAAGCATTTCCTTTTTTTCCCTGTGGAGTCCCCCAAGGTTTGATTGTAGGCTCTGTCACTTTGAAAATCTGGCATATAAAACCATTAACATCTATCTATCTATCTATCTATCTATCTATCTATCTATCTATCTATCTATCTATCTATCTATCTATCTATCTATCT
>CAEGAF010060870.1:0-72684 GCA_903067075.1 Micropoecilia bifurca
TAATAATAATAATAATAATAATAATAATAGTTATTATTATTATTATTATTATTATTATTATTATTATTATTATTATTATTATTATTACTACTAATAATAATAATAATAGTAATAATAATTATTGATAATAACAATAATAATAATAAATAAAAAACATCTGCACAGTTCTCTTAATGTCCTTTGTAGTGTTTCAGAAACTCGGTCAATGTTGACCATGTTTCTTCAAATTTCGCTCCCTTTCCTCTGATAATATAAGTGAGTTGCTCCAGAGCCATACATGATGTCATGTCCTTCACCCACATGTGGCTTGATAGTATGTCCAGTGTAGTTTTACAGTGTAGATATATTAGTCTCCTGGCCTGTAGGAATCCAAAAGTCAATCAATTTTAACTGTCTGAAATTAAAAACACAATTCTCTGGATAAATACTTTAAACACACATTTTGGCCTCAGCAGGTACATTCACTCCAACAATTTTCCAATATTGCTGTAATTTCGGACATTCCACATGTTTGAAACTTTGACTAAACATCATCGTAAAACCAGTGAATTGATATTTTGGTAGCAGAAAAAGATTGTTGACTTTTATGAAAAAGTCTGTTTGATGTTTAAGGAAAATATCCTGATTGTGTAACTCTTGCATTACTCAAAGTCCACTTCTCATTGGCTGACCAGACCCTTATGGTGACTCCTCATCCAAAAGTAGTTTTAGAATGGTTTTTAAAATATGTCTGTTTAGCATGTTTAAATGTAGTTCAAGCAAAGTTGGAAAAGGAGCTTTATCTCAGTGAGAAAATCATAAAATATGAGCAGTCAGTGATGGAGAAACATAAGGAAGCTTTGGATCAATCAAGCAGGTTTTGTAAGTCAGATAGGACTGATCAACCTTTTTTTGAGATTTTCCATAAATCTCACTTTGTGTCTAACCTGGTTCCTTAAACAATTCAAGTAGGGAAATTGCAAACATCCAACACCTTTACCAAATCTTTCAGCTTACTATTGCAATTTTTGGCAGGCTTAATGGTTGCTGGAGCAGAAACCGGCTTCTCTTCCAGCTGTGTGAGATGGAGATGGGAAACCGACTGAGCCTTTTTTGATTCTATTGTGGTTCTGCTGCCGGATTCTGATAGGACAAGGCTGGCTCTGAATCGTATCTTCAACGTTTTCAAAGCAAATATTAGAACTCAGAATTAAGCTGTGGGTCATATTATTTGCTGAATATTGATCCAGCATTGACAAACGTGTTTCAATAGGGGCCACAGTTTGGCCACATTCATGTCAGATGTTTCCTTTGAGTTCTGTTCCCGTTCCTTTCCACCTGTGTTTACAGGGAATTCTCTGAGGTGGAACAGGGATTTGGAATTCTGCACCTGAATTCAAACTAAGCAGGTCTCTATAACCTGCTGTGGTTTAAGGTTACAAAGCTGCTTTCTTTTTACTGTGGAAAAATGATTGTTATGGTTAAAAGAAGTAGACAACACCTGCTCTACATTACTTGCAGAGCAGTGGAACTTTTTTCAGTTCCACTTTAAAGCGGAAATATTACGTAAAAAAAAAAACACTCCCTTGTGCTTTAGAGCATATTGACTTTGTAAAATCACTGTTTTTGTGAAAAATGTTTTAAAAAGCAGCTTTTTGGAGCGCCTAGATCTAGATTTATTTCATACAGCTCAAAACCTCTGAGTTGGAGTCCAATTTTCCAGTCAGCCAATATCTATCCATCTAACTTTCAGTCCAAATCATGCAAAAATACTTTAGACCTCAGAGTAGGAAGGCGGGATATTTGTGTGTGTCCTGGTCTGGCAGCTTAGGACATTGGCAACAGTGGGTCTGGTTTCCTTGCAGTGTCAATGGCAGATTGTATCTACAAAGGATAAAAGGGGAAAATCAGAGGAAATCAAACTTCTTCTACTTTTGCTTTGTGTTGTCATGTTTCATAAATTCTAATTTATTAATCTTTTTTTGTTGTTGTCACAGCTTTGAGTTTGAAAATAAATGCGTCTTTTTACTTCATACTTATGCCCTATCATGTTTCGGTTTCTCCACTGCTTAAAAATGATGCGAACCAAATAAGATTTATACAAGAAAGCATTAGACGATTCGATAATGACTTACTTAGCACGCCTCCTTACATGACAAGCAGCCTTTTCAATGACGGGCAAAAAACATAAAACAACAAAAAAAAATCCATCAAAATGTATTCATGAGTGGATTGCCATTTAAGTGGGTGTAAGGTGGTTTGGTAATTCGTGCACAATCACGCTTTTGAGAAGCAAAATAGCGTGGAGGAGTGAGATATTGAGAACAAAGGAGGGCAGATTCGATTTCCATTCCAGCATTCCAGACGTACCTGTCTGCTGCGTCTCACTTTACCTCTCTGCACTGCTGGCCCACAAACACTGTGCTGCAGATAACATATTCAAGGCTATGCAGTAACAGGTAAACAATCAATCCTCTCCTCCTCTCTTAGACGTTAACGTTAAATAATTAAATGGTCGAACTGCCTGAAATTTTGCTTTAGCACAACTGTATTTTTTGCGCTGAAGTGACTCGATGAAAGTCCTTGGAGCTTGAATGTTGAAGTGTCCTGTCCTGTGGCATCACACCTGGAAGATGAAGAGGACACAGTTACAGTTCAATTTGACTACGTTACATACAGAGTGATCCAGCAACCAAAAGGGCCAGTGGGCAGGAGAAAGTAACACCTTTTCTACAAAAAAGGGACATCAGGAAGATAAACAAGGAAGTGACAGAAGGTGAGGCAACCTTTTCTCACAGCTGAAAACTGAACCAACACACACAGTTTCAGCTAATAACGTTAGCTGAAACTAACGTTATTAGCCATTAATAATGGCAACTGTTGTCTCAGAATATTAGAACTTTCTTCTAAATAATTAAGCAGTACACTCATCGGCTTCAACGCGTTTACTGTCATTCATTCAATTACGACATATCCCGGGAAAACATTTTGATTTAGAGTTGGTCTCTGAACACTTTTCCACTGACCATCATTTAGTATCAATCGATTCCATATAATCTCTGGCCTGTGAATCGTCGTACTGTTTGGAAAACAGACCTCAAAAACAGGCAGGTAAAAACCAAGTGATCCACCATCGATTCAATATTACATATTAAATATTGAATATGAAAGTGAAGGAAGGCAATGATCAATGAAGACAAAAACAGAGTTTTCCTGCTGTTAACAGTATTAATATGAAGTTTGCGACCCATTTACAACAATAACTAATGATGTTCTTCCACAATTAAAAATGAAGTTCAAGGACGTCTGCCCATATTCTCGATATGCAGGTTAACATTACTTATTAACTCCCACTAATGAGAGGAAAAATATGCACTGGAGATGCTGGTCAAGTGACAGTGACTTCCCCAAGATGGTTTAAACATGGCCACTGGATTCCTGGTTACCTCTGATTCCACCATCTCATGTTCATCATTGTTTTTTGTTTAATTTACACGAAATGAGAGACACCCCCACATTGACATCCCCACTCTCTCACAAATGCACATTTTATCGATGGAAATGCTTCTGTAACTTCCCAGATTTCATTTACGTGCACTAATGCTTTCTTTGTCTCTCGTTTCTTGCGCACACAGCCAACTTTCTTGGCCTAGAACTACTTTTGCTCTTCTGTGGATAGAGGCTCCCTTGTGTAAATGCGACTGAAGCAGATACCCTTGGCCCAGTTCATCCGAGCAGCTCATCACATGAGCGCGTCGGAGTTGCAGCCACGCAAGGCTGTTTCACGTGCTGTTGAACTTTATTGACCGCATCATTCACTCTGCAGCAGGATAAGAAGCCTCGTGCATCGGAGTTGTGCAAGTCACACTGCGGCGATGTCGAAGGAAATGAGCTTAGGACTTGTGCACACGCTCCGCTGGTACCGACGACTTTGATGTATTTTGTTTGCTGTTAATTAGGCTTTATGTGTTTGTTCTCGGAACCGGTTGATGGAAAAAGCCAAGAGTTGGGCAGGGATCTGACGCCGAAGAGGGAAAAAAAAAAGAGGAAAGATTTGTGTTGGCGCACGGAGCCTGGTTTGTGTGTAACTGTGCATTCGATGCGTTGCATTCTGCGGTTTGCAGCTCCACTGACTGATGTCCTTCCTGCGCCGCCTTGGAGGATTGATATCCCAGAATGCACTGCACTCAAGGCCGATCTCTTCCTGGCCCTCCCTCGCTATAGCTCAAACTGTGCCCCCCACCTTTCCCTCAGTTTTCCTCCCACCTCCCCCCACCCCCAACCTGCTTTGGCCTTTCCCATCCTAACCTGACGTTCCTCGGTGTGGCCTGACCAGGCGCTGACTCTCCTTGGCTCGGAGACAATGGGGAGGCTGCACCTCGGGGAACGGCAGATATACGAGCCCAAACTGCTTTTTCATTAAGCTGACTGTCATTATGAAAAAGCTCTTTCTTATACCTTGCTTTCCTTCTCCGGCTGTTTCTCTCCTCCTCCACCTCTCCGCCTCGCTCATACTTTTCGTGTTCAAGGACAGAACAGCCGTTTACTGCTTAATGGTGGAGAAGAGCGGGGCTGAAATGAAGGTTTGTTCTTTTTTTTCTTCTTTTTTTGTGCAGGAATATATATGCGCTCTTGGGCTGTGGAGGTGGGGCGGCGAGCTTGTAGAGAAAGATGATGAGAAGGAGTCATTGTGAGGTGATAACCTGAGTGGTGGAGAGATTTAGTGTCTAAAGGAAACACGCTGCTTGGAGAAATGGAGCGGTGTGTATTTCAAGTGATTAGGCAGCGCTTGTTCCACTACCCAGGCAAACAGAGTGTGTATTGTGCAGAAGAGGAGAGTCCTCTGTCCGTACCTGTTCTTGTTTGACAAATCTTTCTCGGGGAACCAGCAAATTCATTCCTCTGTTTCTGTCTTGTAATGTTCAGAAGCATTTCACTTGATTCATTTCGCTCTATAAAGGTAATTTGTAAAAAAACAAAAAAACAAAATGTGCTTATTATTTTATCATAAGATCAAATATATTAAGGATGTGGAAATGAAACTATTGTTAACTTTGTTTTTCTGTCAAAATGTTCTGTATAAAAGCAGTTTATGAAGATAACTAGACCTAAAACTGGTAAATTAATAAATGCTTCAGCCCAAACCTTTTCCCTCACTTTAATTTATGTTTCATGAGAGTTTGACTTCTCACACAAAATACCAGTGGTGGGTCAAGTGTTCGGTACCTGAGCCTTCAGAAGGGCTTTACCAATTTAATGCAAAACAATGATGAGACACCAATACAATACAAAAAATAAAACATATCAAGGCCCGGTTCTACTGCAGTCCTATTCAGCTCTGGCATTAACACCAGTATTGAGTGGTTGGATTTTGAGTATCCTGAGTGGAAACATGGATCCAGATCTCACAAACTCTGCTGTTTGCAAATAAATACAGAGAAAAAGCTGTTAGGAGACTTTTATATATAATCATCATTATACAGCAGCAGGATGTTTATGAGGCGCACAGAGAAATGGAGCGAATGAGAGGGCCTTGAAATTACACAGCACTGTTTAATCATCAATTAGCCAGGTAATAAATAATTATAAGGGGCTTTCTACATATTGAGAGTAAATTCTATTGTTTTGGTGGATTCGTTTGAAATGTTTTTGAATTTTTTTTTTTTAATCATCAGGCATACAAAAGCAGATCCCAAACTTACAGATGTATAGTGAGCTCTCTGTCTTGTGATGGAAAAACATGTCCATCATATTTGATTTATATTTTACCTAGATGTTGTTTATCTTAGCAGTGAATAGTTCAAACGAAGCATCATGAGCTTATCCCATTCTACGGTCTGAAGCTTGTTGGGGACTTTTCCAGTTTCTCAGAATCAGTCATGTAACCATCATGCATCCAGCCACCAAAAAATCCAAGAATTTCTTCAGATCTTCCCTGGAGTACGACAGATTTCATCTTTATTCCATTCCATTCCAAATAAACAAACCTTTTCTTAAAACTGCCGACCAGCTTTTTTCACGGTTTCACTTGTGCTTTGATGCTTTATCTATAGCAATGAGGTCCGTCTTTAGTTCCCTCAGCTGTTTCTCCATCAAATTCAATTTGGGACTTTGACTGGGTCATTTTCAAACTGTTAATATTGCTTGCAGTCAGAACAAACCTGATTTCCCCCTTTCCTCTGCAGAACTCACTGTTCTAGGAAGGCATGAAGATTTCCCCCAGGACAGCGGCTGTTTGAAGGCGCTACCTCTGGGTCACAGACACAGAAAGCAGAGGTCACACTATGGACAGATTCAGACTGTTTTTACAGCCGTGTGATAACTCTGATAAATGCATCGCTTTCTCGATGAGGGCCATTTGCAACACACATGGAATATATAAAATGCAATTGTTATATTTTTCTATTTTACGGGAGAGGTATTTTATTCACTACTGTACAAAGTTGTATTACACAGAAACACAAATTAGTCCAGGAACATAATTGTTGCAGGGGTATATTTCATATGACTGATAATTTAGAGTAACCGTCTCTAAGCTGTGCAGTCTTCTGCAAAGAAATGTTTTGTTTTTGAGTCTCATAAATGTCTACCATCAGAAGGTTGATCTTGGCTTACGTGAAGTTATATTTCATGAGTAAGCTGTTCGAAATGCGCTTCCGTATAATACTATTCAATTAAGTCTGAGAGTTGAGAATTTTTTGACCAATTATCAACATAATCCCAAAAAATAAAACTGATATACTGTACATAATGTACATAAGCATAACGTGGCTTATTTCTTAGAATGGAAGTAATGCATAGGAAAGAAATAGTTTACATGATACTCACAATATGAAAATAAAAAGTAAGAGAAATGTTGCAGAAAACTCACACTTCAAATGTTGTTAATGACCAGAATTCACTGATTTTCATCTTGATTGGCAGAAACTCACAATCAGCTGGTTTCCCACTAAAATTTCTAATCTATTTATCATTTTGAAAGCAGAGTTAAAGTAAAGATCAACCTTCTCCTGAGAATTCACATTAAAACTTCTGTTTTAGTGACGCTTCCCATTCTAATTGTTAAAAGAGGAAGCTAAATTCTGTGACATGTTTCACTTTTTTATTCAAAGCTGGAAGGCTGTGGAAAACTTTTTAACTACCGTTACCTTTGTCTGGTAAAGCCTTAAAGAGAAATGAGAAGCAGGCCCACGTTTTGCCCAGAAATGGAAATCCTCCACAGAATCCTGATCAGCGCATCTCCAGAGATGTAATTATTGCTGCTGCAGCTGGAGGGTGATGAGTCTAACTGGAAACGGGGCTTCCAATCAAATTCTGCTTAAGGCCTCATACAACCCTGGGCCGCCTCTGTTCCTCCCTCCAGCCCCCCATAAATTCACAAGACATGGAAAGCATACAATCCTTCTCGACGACTCTGAAACTGTTCAGGTGTATTGCATTTTTATTTTCCTTCTGTCCCAAACAATGCCCATAACTCAGTCTCCCGAGCCCGTCAACATCGTAAAGGCGAGGTGAAAAGAATAAAAGGCGAGTGGCCGCTTTACGGCTCGCGTAAATCCACCGGGTCATCAAAGCAGCACCGGCTGAACCGATGGCCTCAACAACTATTTCGTCCAACTTCAAATAAGATTAGATTTCAGCCCTCTTGAAAAAGTTATCAAGGAGGCCCACAGGAGCATTACTCCTCAAAGGCAGCTTACAAATCCAAATTAAATGTGGGGGGAAAAAAAATAAATTACCAGTCAGTGGAAAAATGAGAGCACCGTTTTATCATCTTAATTCCATCTCCTCTTTTTCTTCCTCCCTTCGTCTAAGCACTTTCTCGGCTAACTAGCGGCGCTGAGCGACCAGAAGTGCTGAGAATATCCTCTGCTGACGAGGCCGGCGACTGTATTTATGGCTCTTTCAGAGGTACTTTATGAATTATGTATGAGGTCTCACTGCGGCCCACAACGGTGCTGGATGTAAATCGATAGACGTTCACTTCAACCAACACAAATGATATCTCCGATAAGCAGCTCCTCCATTCACTGTCTCTGTACGCAGCTCTGTGTTTTACACCCAGACCCAGAATGATCCTGTTTACTCGCACAACTTTTCTCGGAAAAATGCATAAGCAAAGCAGGGGATTTGGTTAGTTTTGATGAATCTGTTGATGAAAGGGATAAACAAATGAAAAAAGTCAATATTCGCATTACCCGACATAAAAAGAGAGAACCAAGCAGCATTAACAGGAGACAATGTTTTTTTGTTGAAACTCTGAAAAGGGAAAAATGTAAATCTTATTATAAAAGGATGTAAATCCTTTTATAATAAAATGTAACTAAAAAAAGGGATTTTTTTTTTGTAAATTTCAAAGATTTTGCAGTGCAGTGGTGTAGTGTATTGTGTACATTTCAATCCATACCGAGATACTTATTTATTTATTTATTTTGAAAACATGGCGCTTTAAAATACTGGATGTCTGTGTATGAACTGACTCTCAATAAGTTTGGTCATGTGTATGTAGAAAAACTCAATTTATTTTGCTTGTTAGGTCTGATTCGTCTGTGCAGACTGTGAATTTGTACTGCTAGACGAATATTGCACTATTTTCTTTATTTTCTTGCTGGAGTTTGGTTGTGCATAATTATATTAGGCCTTAAGAACCATTTGCTTTAGGACATAGATTTCAAGAATATTACTCAAGTTTTATTCCTCATAGTGACACAAGTAAACATATAAATGTTCGTTCTTCACACTTTCTCGACTCCCAGCTGGAAGGCCGTCAGATTTCTTTTCGTACCGCCTAGGCAAATAGAGACTTCCTCTCCGTTCACCATGACGGGGCCAGTTTCCCCGGTTGTCAGATGCAGGTATTCAAATGTAGCAGGCACCTTGGTTAGAGGTCAGAGAGGTCGCGACCTGCTGGAAAACGCCAGAGGAAGAGTGTATCTGAAGGTTCAGAGCTTCAAACCAGCCGTCAGCCCACAAAGCCACAGTTTGCTTTCTCAGGGTTAGACTTCCAAAGTCATGTTTTATTTTCCACATTTTATTGTTCTTGTGGTTCGTGTTCTTTATTTGTCTTTCCGTGGATGATTTTAAAGTCGTTGCTTTTAAAGCTGTCGGGTATTTTTTGCTCCTTTGCAGACATTGAAACTTTTTAAAGCCTTCCTCTCGTGTGCTCACAGAGGCAAGTTGTTTTAATCCACCAGGCCTTGCCTCTCAACTTCCCAAATGTCGCCACAAGAGCTGGCCATAATTCATCTCACACACACACACATGGAGTCACACAGCGCCCGTTCTTCTCCAACCTTTCCTTGGTGAGTCGCTGGTGCTGTATCACATTAAAGGTCAGTTGCTGACTTTCCATTTTAGCTTTGCCCGGTTCTGGTAGCTCACTGCGACCTGAGTGAATTGAAGGATTGTCTGTCACACCCCCTGCTTGATTTACTCTGATGGCTTCAGTAAGTGTGCGATGCTGAAGGAACTCCTACTTTTACTTGAATTGTTTTTTTTTCTCAACTTTGTAAGTTCTGCACTGACTGTACTCAGTCCTTCGCAAAAGTATTAGTACCTCTTTTTTCATATTACAACAAAAAAAACACCATCAACCTATTTCACTGTGATGTTACGAAAGACACCAACACACCGTTTTAATTGTGGAGTGGGATTAAAATTACTGTAAGTTTAAATTCACTCATTTTGAGTCGATACTTCCTAGGTCTACTGCTCCTGTTTCACTTATAAGGATTGTGGGGTACATCTCTAAAACCTATGCACTGTTTTAAACATTTTTCATCTCTAATTGTGTCCACGTTATTTTTTACGTTTCATTCTCTGGTTGTGTGTCTGAAAGCTTCTACAACAAACTTTTTCTTTTAGGCTTGCTCTGCTCTTCATCTACCTTAGTGTTGGACCTATCCAGGATTTTCTCTAGTCAGTTTTTTACAAAAAGTTGTTTTTATACTGAAATTGAATTAAACAGAAGTGTAATGTATTTATGTATTTTGATTTTATTTACTTACTATGATTTTCTTAGGATAATCATTAAAGCAGTTTTTTTTATTTAAGGGTACCAGAGTAAAGAGAGCTGACCACAAATTCTATTTACACCAAATTTGGTGTGTATCATTTTCCCGACACATTACAATGAAGCACTACTTCATGTAAATGCAAATAACATACACTGAAATGCACAAAATGCACAAGCTAATTGTGTATAAGTTCTTCATAATTAATTTCATTTTAACAGTTTGATAACCTATGATTGTCTTTCAGTGCTATTTTCAAAGCCACACAGACCTTTTTCAGGGGTAAAATCTCGTATTATCCATTGAACCAGAAGGCTTTTGTGCCCCACAGCAAGATCTGAAAAAAAAGTAATACATCTATTTTAAAATGAACTGGATTCTTCAAGTTTCCTTCAGTCTTCCTCCCCTTAGTCTCTTTTTTCCCCCGTGGATACGTTAATCTCCTCTCAAACTACCCCCGCAGACACTTCATTTAGGCTAGAGATAGAGTAAGGAGAAGCAGGGGCGGCACTGAGAGAATCCAGGGATGTCTGTGAGAAAAACTGATGCCGTTTTAAAATAGAAAAGACATCCGATCTTTCACATCCATATGGGTTTACAGCGTGTATCTTCCTTGAGAAAATTCTTGCTTAATTCCAGTCAAATGTTTTCAAGCAAATCTTTGAGGTTGGAAAGTCGAAGCGCTTGGCGAAGAAGCGCGTCATCATTCGAATGAAGTGCAAACCTGAAAACCAACAGAACATCTGTCGCCGGGTTGGATCTGTCTCTCAGCTCCACAGGAGTCCTGACTTCAAACTGAGCAGAGTGGGAAAATTAAAAATATTTCACAATACTGAGAGGCTCCATTCTTTCTCAGAGTGTCTTATCTTTGTGTTTTCACTAACGTGTGCTGCAGGAACACACTGTGCAAGGAACAATCCAAAAAGTTGACTAAGAGTCTTTATCCAGTTGGGTGTGAACATGTCTTTGTCTACATCTGGCGAAAGTAAAACAGCAACTGAGACTTTGTTTTCAAGTCTGAGGACATTAGGTTTTTCCATCGCTTTGTCTCTCCTGCACATAGTACACACTTCTTTAACCCAATATCTAGTTTCTGCAAGGGCTTTAAGGGCAAACTTAGACTTCATATTTCACTGCTGAGCTGCTTCCTTCATTATGGTAATATCACAAATCCTCCCGAGACAAAGCGTGGCTGTTGGACGACAAGGAAATTTAAGTTAGTGGACCTATGTGGTTTGTTAGGAAAGGTTTCTTGACCCAATTTAATTGCCGTTTAATGAGAGGAAAGACTGGTTTCCATGGTGAATGTCTAACCTTAAGTTCCCTAGATGGATCCATTGACCTGCACTAATGATAGTAAAAATATACCAATTATAGTTATAAATGGGTACAGGATACAGAGCTGAGTGGAAAATAAAGGTTAGCGACCTGATCCAAAATTTAAATCTCTGGAGAATGGTGCATTTCAGTGGGTTTCATGCTGCATTACTGTCACTTGGAATGATAAGTGACTTTAAATGTGCAGGTACATTGAAGCTTGTTTCCTTTTGACTCTTCTTGTTTTAGCTAATCCTTGTTTACATTTTGGCTTTTATAGCTACTAAATGGACAGTTCGATTAGAGTCAGGGGTTCAAAAAGAGCTAGCAGTCTAACCAGTGAACCAAAGCATGACCTACTTCATCCAGTTAGCTTTCCTGTAATCTTATTATGATACAAGCCTGTCTCCATCAGGACCTGCTCGGTTGTCTTACATTGAAATAAAAAAGTTCTAAATGTAACAATTTCTCCAACATATACTGTACATTTAGTCTCTCTACTTCTAGTATGGAGACTGCAAGTACCGTCTCCATACTGTACTTGCAGGCGATATGGGATATGGGATTCTTCTTAACTGAAGAAGAATCTCAAAAATCAAGCTTATATATTGCAGGTCAGACGTTTACAATCACTGGCTATGAGCATGAATCTCATTTTGATTTTGGACTTTATTAATTAAGCAAATTCCAAGGTAGACTGTACAACAAATAATTTCAATATTTTTTTATTTGATGCACAAAGTTTTAATTAATCCAGACATAATAAAACGTAAACAAGACCCTAGGACTGATTTTGATTGCAACTCAACCAAACTCTTCATTAGTCTTCAGGCTCTTGCTGGGTTTTTGTCAACTCTTTCTGACAAAGGACAGGTTGCCAGTCTGTTGTAGGGCAACACAGAGATGCACATTCACACCTAGGGACAATCTGGAGAGGCTAATTAACCTGACAGTCATGTTTTTGGACTGTGTGAGGAAACTGGAGTACCCAGAGAAAACCCACGCATCCACAGGGAAAACATGCAAACTTCATGCAGAAAGACTGGGGCTGGGAATCAAACCCAGAACCTTCTTGCTGCAAGACAACAGCTCTACCAACTGCGCCACTGTACAGCCCGTATTTCTGCCTGTATTTGTCTGTACATATTATTTTTATCTTGTGGGGTTTATAGAACGTCTACAATCTGAACTGCAATGTTGTAATTGTTTTTAAGACTCACCAAATACATTTTCTGTATCAACATTCCACCCAGCAACAATAACACCTAAATCAATAAAAATTAAAAGTGTATGCAAACTTCTGATTTTCGCTGCGCTCACAGAAATGCAACAACTCTCACCTTCTCTACACGATTTCCCAAACTACTTAAAAGGTGTTGCTATTTTAAACTTTTATAGCCACAAGCACATTTTCTCACAAACATACACAAACGCTGCGCCTCTTTCCAGCACATTTATTTGTACGAAGTCTCCTGAGCTAATAACACACACACCCAAACACACGCACACATACCAACACAGACGGGCCGCAGCCCACTGGCCAGCCAGCCTTAGTTGTTTTAGGACTCAGGAGTCTAGTTAGCTAAAGCTAGCATCAATCATTTAGCTGGTGGAGAGCTGCTCAGTCGATGGGGTCGTCTGTGGGTGAGGAACTCAGCCCAGCTCCACCATTCCTCACACCAAGGGGGGCTTCGGGAGCCAGGACTGTGGGGGCCCACCGAGTTCAGAGAGCGGATGATGTCTTAAATATGACACTAGTTCACTGAGACCAGAGGAGAGAAAATGTTTCAGAAATATGCAAGCAAATGACAGCCTCGCTTACTCAAAGTTCTCACTGCATGCTCATTATTCACAACTCATTTTAACTGCGTGAAGAACACAAGCTCTTATTTATCGTGTCTGAAAAGCATACGTCTTCCTCACATCCCCATATGACATCTCTGGTTCGGCTGATCCGTCTTAATTTAGCGAGGCTTTAATGTTCTACCTGCTTTTGACCTTTTTTGGGATCACTGAGGGACTTCAGCCATTCACAGCATGCAAGTAACTCTTTAGTTTCCCATATTGTACTTGTAGGCGATATGGGAATTAATGCATTACAACTTGTTCTGGGCTGGGAAAGCAGTTTGAGTGTTGAGAACCCCAAACTGTATAAAAACACTGAATCGCCTTTTATTTCTCTCTGCTTTAAAGAGGCCATTATGCCACTTTTTCTTTAGGAAGATAATTCCCAAAGTGTTTTTTTCTGGTTAAAACCTTGATGTATGCATGAGCTAAAAAAATGATGTAAGAACTTGTGGTTATATGACTCCATAGAATAATGTCTACCAGCTGTGGGATGGTTAAAGTTCTTTTGGTTTGATCATATTTGGTCATATTTTTGTAACAGCAGAGGTATCACACAAAGTTTTCAGAAACGATTCTGCGAAAGTTAGGTTTTTTTTTAAATTTATTATAAAGAAAAATCAACTGATATTCAATGGGTAGGTAGAAAATGGAAATATGCAACGTGGAATGGACAAATTGACCTGGATGCTTTTGTTCATTTTCATTGGTCTTTGTTGATTTGCTTTGTTTAATTTTGCATCTTAAACGGCTCAATCTTTTATGTTGTTGCTTGAACACCAGTATTCCAGTCTCCCAAACCTTTGCATTTCTTTTCCTGCTATAATTTGTACCCCTATTTTGTATGAATGCATTGGCATTTTGTTCATCCCTCCTGTAAACAAACCATCCAGAACCAAGGTTCTTAACCACTTTAAATAATTCTAATTGTATGCCATATTGAGGATTTTTATTACAATTGATTTATTAAACCATATTCCATCATTTTGAATCTGATCCGATATTTCTCAGCCAACTCTTGAGAAATATAACTGATATCACCTCAAGTATGACCACCAATCAAAACAAAATAAGTCTAAGCAACTTGCTACTGGCACATATTTACTGTAACAGTTCACTTAAAGTGGATTATAAGAAAATGACTTTAAGTTGTTAGTTGCCAGAGCAGGTATGAAATTCCCCAAAATTAGTATGTGATTAAAATCTCTCCCTGTAACCGTTTCCATTTCCTACTCAAGAAACTCATAAAACAATTTAAGCTACATTTGTTGAAGGTCCAAAATGACCAGTACTCAAACAATATTTCTTCAGTCCGTCAAATTGTTATGACTTGCAAGTTTTAACGGAAGAATTTTGCGCTATGTTTTTGGATCGCTTCGTGGAATCACTGTGATCCTGCAATATACTGTGGTCATAAAAAGTCTGTAATATGTTCAGTGTTTTATGACTCAATAAAACCAAAGCAAATCTTGAGTCTGGATGGTATTTGTTTTGGCCAACGAGTTGAAGTTGTAATCCATTCGCAATGTGAAATGTAAAACCACATTATCTTTCTTTATAAACCCTCATATCTCATTTTAGCAAAGAACTCCGAGACACAGAGGAATACCTTTGCTGAAAGGTGCTAAGCTTTTTTTTGGCTTACTGCACTTTTACAGCTTTGATCTTATCTCACAATGTTGTACTACAACCTCCCCCCCATATGGCCGCTATTTTAATTCCTTTCTCCAACCTGCTGAAAAATGGGGATTAAAACTGTAAGGAATGAGCCCTTAGCAGTGAATGCGTGTCTCTGTGTGTGTGTGGCCATGTATTTGATACACTGTAAGGACCATTTTCCTAACAAATACTACCTTATGAGGACCCACTTCATCTTGTAGGGCCGAACCCTGTAAGAAGACACGGTGCGTATGGATTAGGCAAAACTAATGGAAGTCCTTGTGAAGATAGAGAGACATACTTTAATGTGTGTGTTTGTGCCTGCATTGGAGCACCTGTGAGCTCTGATGCAAATCTGATTGCTGTCATCAGTCCAAAGGCCAAAGTCGTGGCCGACAGAGAAAATCCCTGAGCCTGACTCTCGATGGTATTACCCAGCTTTTTGTTTCCTTTTATCTACACTCTTTTTTCTCACCAGAGATCAAACCAGCGGATGATGGATAGCTTTTATGTCACAATGTGTCTTTTTTTTTCCCACCCCGACCCTCAATGTCGTTCACCCAATCATTTTCTCAGATTACTTTTCAGTGTCAACTTTCGAAATTAAATAAAGAAAAAAAAGTCCTGATAGGCAAAAGATTTGAACTGAATAACCTGAATATCTCAAAAGTTCTCCACTATTTTTTTTATAACTTCTATTTTTCAATTTTCTGCCTTTGTCTTTCTATATATACATAGCTGTCTCTCCATTTCAGTCTTTCAGATAGTTCTCGCTGTGATAACAAGGTTTCTGCTGGAGCTGATAGCCTGCTGAACCTTCATCAGGCTCCCGTCCAGGCCCTGGGAGGGGGTCAGGAGAAAGAGGGGAGTAAGGGCTGGCTTGATTAACCTTCTCCTTTCTTACAAGAATAGAGGCAAAATCCTCGTAACCCCTAGCACTCCGAGATCTGGTGGAAGGAAAACGTGTTTTGCTTTTGAGATTAGCATGTTTGCTTGTGCTGATTTGGTTCTGTTCAGCGTGTGTATGCGCTTTGAAAAAGGTCAAAGGTTAGTCTATCAGGTGGGACCAGCAGTGTGGCCAGTTGTTCAGGATAAGAAGATCGAGTGGTCAAGTAGTCGTCCTTCACTTGGGTTCATTTGGGAACAGACCACCCAGCGACTCCCGTTGGCCTAGAGGAGAGATTAGTGTGGTTAGGTTGATAAAGGTCCACGTTCTCCCAGGAGACCCACAATCAGACGGGGTCCTGCTTCTGGAGAGACAGAAGGTCTCCTGCACAAAGCAAGTGGTGAAAGTTACAAAATCTGCTTCACCCCAAGGCTCTTCCTGCTGTTGATTTGGTGTCTGTGGACTTTAAATCGACTCTAACTCCTTGGTTGTCCAGGTTTGCTGCAGCTGTTAATTTGAAAATAAGAAAATATTTTCTGTAAACACTGACACTGATGCATATTATTGATCTAAAATAGTTCAGCTTCACTGTTTTTACTGTGTTTTAGGTCCTGACTGGTATGAGATTATCATTCTACAAAAACCTTGCATACAAATTCCAAGTATTTACATAAAAAACTGAACAATAACTTTTTTTATTTTACATATATATATTTTTTAATAATAATAATAATAATAAAAAATCTAAACATTTTAAGTTATGGATCATTACATCTAGCTTATGAGATGACACAAAACAATGTCGTGTTTATGTGAATGAGATTTCAGAAATTGGAATAACTACTTTAATAATTTATCCCAGCAGACTAAATAGATTTAACCGTTCCATTAAAATAGCAGTGCTAAAGTTAACCACATCACTCTTTAGTTATGTTTTTACTGTACAGTAGTTCAAGAAATCAAAACTGATATACGCTGAGTCCAGACAGCTCAGGTGATAGAGCTAAACTAGCAACCAATAAGACAAAGCTACTTTATAGTGGATAATATCTGTAGAAATCCAAACACAATGTTCTGAATTTGTAATGAATTAACCAATAGTACTTGTTTACCTCTTTCTCTTAGTTCCCTATTTCACTTTGCTTACTTTCCATTTATTTCATTTTAATTATATGTCAGAGTGTTTAGTGGGGACATGGTGAGTATCTAAGAAAGGTTTGAAGTTAGACCTGCTGTTGTCCTGTCAGGTTTTACTCTTGTTTTTTTTATTTCACTTCCCCTTTACTTTGCTTGGGGCCTATCCTATAAGGTGCTACACCTTGTCAATCAAAGGTCACATGCTAGACCAGCTCTAATGGAAGCCCCCCAAATCAATATTCTGAGGCATTTTACAAGTCAGGTTATTTCTGGTTGTTTGCAATTTTCTTCCACCCTTTTATTTTTCAAATGAGCATCCCAACATCAACATTTCTTTTTCTCCTCAACTCCCCACACCCGTTACATATTATCTCTTTCTTTAAGAAAAGATATGTTTTGTGACTAACACTGGTGGGCTGGATTAGAGATTTTAATATTGGATGGATTTAAGGATGCACTCAATAATGACAACACAAAAGACAAAATAAGTGTGAAGGGTTGCGCCCCATTGTGATTGGCTCAGAGGTCCAACGGAGAGGGTTTCATCTGAAATCAGGAAATTTAATTACGTAACAAAGTGACCTAGTCAAAAAGATTGAAGTGACAGTCCTGAGCGGCAGGAGTTAAGCCTGTTTTCTGGGCAAGCACTTCACCTTACGGTTTCTTAATTAAATTGTCTGACAAAACCATTGAGCCTCTGAGCTGTGTGGGTGTAATCGGGTTTGACTGTTTGCTTTCACTTGACGATGGAGTCTGACCCCTAAAAAGAAACTAATTTAGAGGGACCCGCCATAACTCTTTGCATTAGTACTCAAGACAAAGGTGTCTTTAGGGCTAAACATGTCCATTTTCAAACACTGTGGTGTGGTCATTTTGTGAACTGCAGTGTCATTCTTATGCTAAGCACATTTTTTTAGCTAAAAGGTTTCACTTTGGTTTAATCAGGGCGTGCAGATTTTTGGAAGTTTCTCAAATGAGTTTTCTTTTGCCTTTTCCTCAATTTTGGAGGTAGGTTAAGTTCTTGATAATGTCATGGGAAGTGATGGACATTCTTTTGTTCCCTTCCACTAACTTTTTAACAGTGAGAGCTCCTTGACGATTTGGAAACTCTCTGTGGTCCGTAATTTGAGATACAAGTAAGAGAATGTGAGGAAAAGCAAAGAAAGAACTTTCACTAACTATTCTGAGGTACTTGGAGTGATAAAAGGTGCCTGGTATTAAACACAGGTATGTAGCCAGATTTCACACCTATGCAGCCACAGTATTTTAGTTTGTTAGTTTTTATTTTTGGTCCAGAAATATATCAATATTGTTCCCAGTTAGGTTTTATAGCTATCATTACAAATCGAAAAGTTTAGAAAAAAAAATTATTTTCTTTTTTTATAAGTGACAAATTTTACTTTACAGAAGTGTGTACACCCGAACTTTTACACTGCACTGTATACTGAAGAGATAGGAAAAAAAGAAAGAATAAAGTTCAGATTTGCATTATTGTGATTCCTTGAGAAACGTTATCAAATGGAAAAAACAGATCATTTATTAATACTGGTTTTCTTAGATCAAGTCTTGTTGTTTTCTACTACTGCTCATGATCTGGTCTGCAGTTTTTATAACTTGCAGCACCTCAGTGAATGAGAGTGTTAATATCAGCATTAGTGTGGACAATGAGCTCTGGGCTGCACAGAGACAGACTGTGAGAGTCCTGGTGATCCGCAGTGCATGGCTACAGGTAGACATAAATTACAATTGCAAAGTCCTTTGTGAGTTATTTTCTATAGTTGCTTTATTATTTACCACAATTCTTCAAAAAAAAAAATGAAGAACTAGATGGACCAAGAAAGCTGCATAAATGATAAAACATGCAACGTGGAGCAACTGGCCTCAGAGGTAAGGCAAAAAAGTATATTGTGGTTCAACGTAAGTGTAAAGGCAAGACACCGGTCAGTGAATTATGTCCCTGGAGTGTCCCTATGAGGATGAGGAAATGAAACTGTAACCTCAGGCTGCAGGCCTCCTTCGAACAGAATCTGTAACAGAATTCTGGCAAGGCTGAGAAATGACAGACGCTCTGGGTTTAAGATGTTCAGATGCTGTAATCAGTAGAACTGCTGGCAAAAACTTCTTATCCTGCTTGCCTCTGGACTGTATTTCTAATCAGTCAGAATTTCATTCAGAGCCTTGCGGTGTTTGGGAGAGAGTATGAGATTTAGTAGTAACAAACAAACCTAATAAAAAGAGAAATCTGGTTAAAAATGAAATGGTATGTCAGAGTTTTTATCATAAATTCAAAGCCTCTTCAATAAGTCAACTGTAAAACTCAACGATGGGTTTGTTTTCCTCACCATCTGTGTTTTATTCTTAACCAAGCCACATTGTCTGAATGAGGTTTTGGATGATACTGTTTGTCTGAGAAAAAAAGCAACATGCCAGCTGATTCTCAGCCACCTGAACTTTTATTTGACTTACTTTACGTTAGATTTTTTCCAAGTACTGCATCAAGCCAGGTTGTCCTGCACTTCTAAAATCGTGGTGTCTGGATTGTTTTATCTTGCTCTCTCCGTTCTGGCATTTAAAAATGTACTTATCACTTTTCTTTGTGTAACTTGTCCTTATTTGGTTCTCTTAGCACATTTAACACAATTTCTAGTTCTGAACTATGTTTGTTTATCCCTTTATCTTTATTCATATAGGTCTTTCATTGTAGGTTTCTGCAGGCTTTTTCATTCAGAGACTGATTTTTCTTTTAAAGACATTGATCTTTTCAAAGTAGCTCAATCAGAAAAGGTGTAAATCTCATCAGGTCTGGACTTTGGGCTATTCCAAAATATGAAGATGATTGGATTTAAACCAGTTTATTGCCACTTTGGCTGTGTTATTTGGGTTGTTGTCCTGTTGGAAGGCAAAACTCTATATCAGTCTTAAGTCTTTTTTAGTCTCTAATGGGTTTTCTTCCGGGATTATCCTTAAATAGCTCCATGCATATTTCCATAATATCCTCACAGATTACATGTCCCTG
This sequence comes from Micropoecilia bifurca, assembly GCA_903067075.1. NCBI lineage: Eukaryota > Metazoa > Chordata > Actinopteri > Cyprinodontiformes > Poeciliidae > Micropoecilia > Micropoecilia bifurca. Next base: position 19,853 of record CAEGAF010060870.1, read on the forward strand.
CTGAAGAAAAGCCTCCTCATCATCAACAGGTTACACTCCTGGGATGTTGCATTCAGGGCCTTATTGGAGTCTTGATTTTACATTCATTACAGTTTTGTTTTCAGCCGACAGCAACACATTGAACCATACGGTTGATGTGTCCCATTCACGGCCTGTGGGAGACTTTGCTTCTTAAAAAGACTTCTTCAGGCTTCAGATGTGTGGAGTGTGTGATTCTTGTTCTGTTACCAGATTGTCCCACCTGAGCTGTGGCTCACTGCAACTCCTCCACCGTTACCATGGATCCCTTGGTTGCTTCTCGGATTAATGTTCTCCTTCCTCATCCTGTCATATCTTGGTTCGTAAATGTGTGTTAGTATTTTTGGATGATGTATTAAACAGAACTCTAAGATATTCAAAGGTTGAGATATTTTTTTGTAATCTAATCTAATTTAAACTGTTCAGTTCACTAATGTTTTCTAACAAACCTCAGAGGCTGGATTCATACAGTGATTAAATTACACATAGAATCAGTTTTTTTCAGAAGGCAATTGGACAATCTGGGATTTTCTTTGGGGCTTTTAGAGTAAAAGGGGCTGAAAGCTTTTTCCAGATTTTTGTTTTAAGTCACCTTTGACAACCATCTGACATTTCACTTCAACTTAAGAGTTGTGTACTTTTTGTGTTGGTCTAACACAGAAACCTTTACAATTCTAATCATTTTAACATTTGGTTCAAATAAAAATCTGCCTGCAGCCACAAAACCAACCTGAGTCTTTAAAACAAAATAATTTATAGCTGTAATACACACTATAAGAAATATTTTAGGTTATTTAAATTGTAGTGAGCTGGGTTTCTTTTTTAGGTTTTAGGTTTAATACATTTTCCTGTGTGGAACATTCAATTCTTGAGGAAAATTAAGAGAAATAAATCACAGTTTGCAACCTTTTGAATAAAAAAAAAACATTATTTCTGTCATTCTATGTGAAAATGTTATGCAGACATACTTTTGAATAAAAAAGAAAGGTTTTTGTAATTGTGTGGAAACTTGATCTGGACACATGGAGCACTCTTTATAATAACATTACGTAACTTTCCAGTTATAAATTTAATCATTCGCAATTTATCAAAATAACCAAAAGGGTGTTCTCGGACAGAGGAAATGAATCAATCTCAGCCTGGCCAATCTTCTGCTTTACTTCCACGATAAGCTTGCCAGCAGTCTGCAGTGGAGGCATACTTTTCCTCTGAGACAGAGAGTCGTCTTCCTCTGCAACCTTCAGGGGTTTAATGCTTGTTAAAGCCTTTTCACTGCTGATGTCGTAGAATGTGGAAAAAACAAACACACAATTTGGCTCAAGATTTACATGAGTTCTGTTTCTAAAACCGTCCTTTCCTTCTCACCTCAAACTATCGTTCCACCAAACTTAATAATCCAAGAGTCAATCGATGAGAGTTTTATCGCTGCTGTGAGAGCAAGAAGAAGATGCTGTCCTGATTACACACAAACACACAAATTCTTTGTCAAACGGAAAATGACACAAGTAACAGGCTAAAGGCCTGACAGAAGTCGAGGGCCAAACTTTGAGACTTCCAGAGTTATGTTATCTGTTGAGCATGTGCTGAGCGGAGTCTCAAATTACCAGCAGAGAGGCCGTTTCTATCATTCTGAGAATCTGGATTTCTCTTTTCAGTTAAGTCAGGCAAGTGTGAGAAATATAAAACAAAGTAGATTACCTTGACCCTTTTTCCTCTTACTAAATTGATCAATGTGATTCAGTGGAAAATGGAGACAGACTGATGGCTGGCTGAATGTTCAGCCTACTTGGGCAGAACTGATCATTTGGACAGTCTTCAATGTAGACAATTACACAGAGAAAAGACGACCAAAATTCGGGTCGTCTAGTGGGTCCCACCTGATCTAAACAAATGATCAGCCAACCTAACGCCAGTGTCCCAAAAATTAAAACATACACGTTTAACAACGTGTGTGTGCGCATGTGTGCGTGTGTGTGTGGGAGGGCAAGGGGGGTAAGAGGGGGAGAGGATTCTCCCTGCCTCTAACTTTTTTGGGGGGCAAAATGAATGTACATAGCTGGACATAGACAACAACATCAGTAGCCTACAGGCTACTTGTTAAGCTTAAGGTGCTTAGATATTAGCTAGCTAGTCATCTTTTAGCTAACTTTAGCTAGCTAACCTGCGTAGCTCTGCACAGCAGCAGCAGGTCTGCTTCATTGTCACACAGGTGTAAACCCAGCGCGAGCGTCATAGCGCTCATTTTGCATTTAAAGGCGGCTCGGAAAAACAGTTTGCGACGTGTTAACAATGGATTAAACAGTTTTAACTGCTGATAAAAGTAACAGAAGACACAAACACAGATATCAAATTGACATAGGAATAACAGAGTTGGCCATTCAAAGGTAAAAACCGAACACATATAGCGTTTTTTTTTTTTATAGCCGTTTGGATAAAAAACTGTCGTTTGGATAAAACGACAGTTTTACCCCTTTTATCGTTTGGATAAAAGGGGGCGCACCCCACAGTTTGAGAACCTCTGCTTTAAGGTAACACTTCTTTCTTTACTAAATGGAGGTGGCTGTTTTAGTAATGCCTTCAATGCTAACTGCTATAGTGCAACATAACTATCTAAAGACTAGAAGTTGGAAATCTTTAGCTGATCATTGTGTTTCTAGAGTACTACTAGTGTTTCTAGTGTTTGGATAAAAATGCATGAGGAACCACAGGCCGTGTGCAGAGAAAAGGCACAGAGTCAGTCACATAGTTTCTACTTTAATAAGAATGCACCTTGGCACCCTTTTTATTTACTTCACTTTAGGCTATTATTTTACAAACTAGATATAAAAGGACATAAATAAATGACATAAGTTACATGTACCTATAGCTCCTTAACCAAAAAACAAACAAAAAAAATTATAATGTCCAAAAAAAGAAAAAAAAAATAGAAAAAGGATCAAGAGGATGTTAGATCTACAGTCTAGATCATTATGGCATCGGAAGGCATACAATGACAAACATTAACCCTTGCGTTATGTTCATTTTTTTCTTTTTTTTTTCTTTTTAAACTTATCTGACATTTAAGTAAAGGAAAAAAGTATTTTACAGTACATTCTGGTTTCCTTCTCCTTCCAAGCATATCTTGCATATATCCAAGCAGGTCCATTTTCAAGAAGTAACCCCCCAACCCTCCCAAAAAAGGAAAACAATTAGAAAGGATTGCAGAGCTCTATTAAGGATGGAGGTGTTCTATTACTGTATATGAATCGTCTCTCAAGAGTTCAGAAACATTCACATGAGTGTAGAGTTTGTAGAGAAAAGGAAGAAAACGAATATAGTCCATTGTGGTCAACCTGTAGGTTTATGATGTACTCCGGAAAATTAAACAACAAATCCTCTTTAGACATGCCTCCCCCCCTCCTGCCTCTGATCCTTTGTTCTGTCCAGGTGCGTCACTTTTGACCGCGCCCATTCTCACGTCCAGAAAGTGTTTCCCCCATGATTCATAACAAGCACAGAGAGTCCAAACTCCAATCTGCTTTTTGTACGCGCTGGAGACGTTTAGTGTCTCGGTTGTGTCCAACTGCAACGGCGCTCCAAATGGGTGTCACTCCAGAAAAGATGTTCATTAAATGCTGTTGCTGAGGAAAGCATACATGACGTGAGCAACACACCTTATGCTCTCTCTCTCTCTCTTTTTTTTTTTTTTTTACAGATGACACAAAAAGAAAAAAATATATAGTCCAGGCTTTTTCATTTTTTTATATCAAAAACTATACAGCTCTGTTATCTCCTCCCTTCTCAACAGTGGCATGAAAACAGACACAATTACAAATGTCAGTCAGAGAACACACACACACACACACACACACATCTCATTCTCACACTCAAATTAAACCCTATTTACTCTACATGCAAATAGATAAAATAAAAAAAAAAAAATAAAAAATCACAATTGAAGTGAATTAAAAAAGTATTCTATCCACCGAAGCAGGTTTTCTCTGTTATATTACATTCTTCTTCTTGTATTTTTATTTTATTTTTTTTAAGCTGTTAATTTCATTCATAGCAACTCCAACTCATCGCCGGATGGTCACAGCCACACGGGGGGTGGCTACACTGTCAAGCCGAGATGCTGCTACGGTGAACATCCCAGGCGCGTGAATTGATTTGTCTTCTCATTGGTGGAGGAGACGCCCCGAAAGGAGAGGCTGAGAAGGAAGCAGGACGACGAGGAAGAAGGAGGAAGAGCGACTAAAAGAAAATCCACTCGTGGCAAACGAGGCCAAGATTCCCGTGTCATTGATGGATGGCAGCATCTGGGGAGAAAGAAAGAAAAGAAGGTTCTGAGAAGCTGCATCAGTCACGGCGGTTTTCAGTGTAAACTGTTTCTACTCTGCATCTAATTCCAACCAACTACGCTTTTCTGCAGCTCGACGGCACATTGGACTCCCCGGCCAAAAAAGGTCCAGCGTCAGATATTTGATATGCGTCCTTGATTTATTGGCACAAATCAAAAGCACACAAATAGGCAGCTATAAAACATCTGTGTTTGATAACTTTGAGCCGGTGCTGTTGGAGCAGGATATGTTGGCAAGCTGTAATAACTCTTTTGTTCAGTCGTTAACAGTTTCTCATGAAGAAATATTTGAATATGCACAGAGAAAAGTGAAGAAATATATTAGTTAGCTAATAGCTATTTAAGACACAAGCTTTTTTGCCATGCTAGCAGATTAACTAGATCCAAATCGTTAAAATTGCAGCTGTTTTCTCAGCCAAATGAGGAGCATGTTGCTGCACTGAGGTGCTGTTGGTTCACTAAGCTGCTACTCTGCAGATCAGCCCAAGTTCACCAAAAGTCAAAGGTAAGCTTTTGAATTTTACCTGTCAGGATTTTATCCTGCGCAGAGGTTAGAGCGAGTGCCCTGTCCTCTGTGCCTTTGCTCTCTCTGCTCCTTTCCTGTCAGATTACGTTCAAATAAAGGCCACTGGTGATTAAAAGAAGCTGTGCAACAACATTCAAGATGGTGCGTTCCTGTGCTTTCCTGTGACTCGTCGTCGTTTGAGAATTTTCCCGGTGAACCCACAATCCGCTGATCAGGTGAAATGATGTGACGGACAGATAACACGCAAACTTGTATGGTTCAGAAAATAGTGATATACCACAGACCATATTCATAATATTTACAGTTTATGTTGTTTTAAAAACAAACAGCTGCTTATCAGGATTTTTCTTTACAATTCTACACTAATATACTGATGCTATGGATGGGCGATAAGGACTTTGATTTAAAATGTTTTGTGGTATTTGTTGTGAAAATTATAAGAGAGACGTAAAAGGGCTGTTACTTCTCTGCAGTCTTGTTTTTGGCAACTGTATGTCTGTGACTGTATGTTACTCCCAGTTTTTAAATAGGTTTGTATACGGCACCATTTATTGAAAGAAGTGGCATTTTTAGCACTAAAATACAAACAGTAACTGCATTTAAACCTATTTTCAGACTAATTGATATTTATTGAGACTCTTATGAAACCACAAATAGCAAAAGTAACAATTGCAACAACAACTTCATTATTGGTATTTTCAAAATAACAACAAACCCCTTCACCCCCAAGGTTTTCACTACATTTATACACGGTATGATAAATGCCCATCTCCAGTTGGACCAAATATGGCTGCTACAATTCACAGAATCTAACATAAAAAAAATCCACATCCATCCATTTTCTATACACCCTTGTCCCTTAATGGGGTCGGGAGGGATGCTGGTGTCTATCTCCAGCTAAAGTTCCTGGCAAGAGCCGGGGTCACCCTGGACAGGTCACCAGTCTGTCACAGGGCAACACAGAGACACAGGACAAACAACCATGCACACACACACACACACACACACACACACACACACACACACACACACACACACACACACACACACACACACACACTTAGGGGCAATTTGGAGAGGCCAATTAACCTGACGGTCATGTTTTAGGACTGTTGGAGGAAGCCGGAATACCCAGAGAGAACCCACACATGCACAGGGAGAACATGCAAACTCCATGCAGAAAGACTGGGGCCAGGAATCGAACCCAGAACCTTCTTGCTGCAAGACAACAGCTCTACCAACTGCGCCTGTGGTGAAATTAGTAGCACCTATAACAAAGTAAATGTCTAACAATTTCTATTTTGCAATGTTTTTTTGATTTCAACTTCACTTTTCTTGAATTTGGCCCAAGTTTTGGCTTTTGGCAGATCTGTACTGATCACTGTGCTGTATGTCAGTAAAACAAGCATGTTAATATCTACTGTTATAGGAATAAATAAAACAATAGGAACAGGAATGTAATGTGTTAATGATAGCCAGCCTATTTGGAGTCAAACATTTTGATTTTAAAGCCCTTGTGAGTAATGTTTTTTCCTTAACTAGAAACAATCTGGTTTTCTTACTTGCCCAGGATAAATATACAGTATATTATTGAAAAATCAATAGATTCAAATGTTTATAGAAGAGGAATCTGTACATTTTTGTAGAACAAATGTCAAACATGTGCATCATTAAAGCAAAACCATGATGTTCCTTAAAGTGTCATTTTAATGGGTTTATTTGTTTTCTTATGTTTCATCAGTTCTTTTAGCAAAAAATGAATAGGAGTCCCTCATTTTGTCAAAAAGCTTGCAAATTGGCCAAGTTTGTTATCTGGTAAAAGTCACCAGATGTTCATTATCCCACTAATAATAAAATGGCATTTTAATAAATAAACAAAGACTTTACGATTTCCATTTTAAAAAAGGATAAAAATCTCACTCTAATAGGGCAAAAATGCACATCTGCATCGAGTAAATCTCAAATGCTCACCACATGAGAATTGAAGAAAATAGAGTCATTTTGGGGTAACGGTGGTGCTTTCATTTTCTTTAAAAAAAATAAAAAATCTTTTACTCACACCCAATAATATTGGAGACTTGAGAAAAGTGCTTATGGAGCTCAGTAGAGAATCAACTGGCTGTGTAAGCTAAATCTGTATTTTACCATCCTAATTAACTGAACTCATTTAAAAAATGCACAGTTCTCAAGGGAACACAGGCAAGAGGAGCAACGGTGACATCACCGTTGTTCACCAAAATACACCGAGACCGAAGCTGCATCTCGTAGTCGGATCTTTAAATTTTCCAAACCCCTTTTCCAAAAGCTCCGTTTGGCTGACTGGGTGTCAGCTGCTGATTAATTCTTCTCATTAAGATGCCAGAGGCAACAGGCCTGCAGACTGATCACAGAACAGTGCCTATTGATCTGCTCCGCTTGCCTGAGGTGGTGCAACCTGCGTGTTAATTAACACGGCTTCTGGAGCACAGGGGCCAGTGTTGGGGAGGTCCAGGGGAGATCTGGCGATTCTCACTTTGTAGCTACACATGCATGACATTAGAAACTCAACACCACAACAAAGGAAAGCCTAATTCAGTTTCTTTATGTGTTTGTTGGTTTGGGCAGCAGAATGGAAAAGTACTCACCTTGATGACAGCTTCAGTAATCCTCCAATATTTTCTTGTTTTTTTTTTTCTTTTCTTTTCTTGGAGCTGATGATTGCGTTTCCATTTATATCCACATTGTCCTTTTGAGAGAAAGTAAAATCCATCATCTTGCCTCCGGTTTATGCAACCGACTCAGGCGCTCCGAACAAGCGTCCGTTAAGAGTGGTTACAAATAGTCAGTAGCTCCTGCAGTAGCGGCGAGGTGAGGGCTCTGATTCCGATGGGAGACAAATGGAAGAATCCAAAGTGTGTGTTTTTATCGAAGGTGTAGGAGGGATTGTTTTTGGGAAGACAGGGGTGTGGGAAGTCTCCTTCGGAAGATCAAAGACATTCTCAGTAACGCCCAGCGGGCAGCAAAATCTGGCATTCTGGGAGAAAAACAAGGTCAGAAGAGAGGCAAGACCACAAAACAAAAAACAGCTCCTTGAAATAAGCTTTCACTGCACCAGCATCTCCCCAAAGACTGCAGCCCTCAACTTCTGAGATATTCGCAGGTAGCATCCTCCACTTTCCAAGAGATATCAAACAGATCCAGCTGATGGAGGGAAAGAGAACAACGGTGGCCGGGGCAGCCTTTGAGTCCCGCAGAAACAAGTCATGTACTATAAACACAGTCACAGGAAATTCAAAAAGTCTGTTCCTTGGAGTATTCCAGAGGGAAAGTTCCAAGAGATAGCCGTTTGCCCAAGAGGAGGAAGAAATGTCAGATCCCAATACCTCCCTCCTTCCTTCCTTCCAGACCTTTAAAGGCACTCCAGATTGGCCTCTTGGAAGCACTTTTTCAGCCGCCCGCCCCGTGAATCCAAAACTATGCTGCAGACTGAAGTGTTAGATTCTCCAAAACAACAAAAAGGGGGAAGGTAAAGGTCAGATTTTTGAAAAAGTGCCAGTTTAGACACTTTTTTTTCTTCTTCATCATCAAGGTCTTGTTTTCTTTTAAATCCAATTTAAAGTGCGTTGATGAGGTAAACTATTTCTTCATAGTTTATTTGTCTCTTTTTTTATATTTAACATTTTTTTATTGTGTTTTCTTTCTTTTTTAAGAAAAAAAATGTCTTTTTGATTCCTTTGCTTCCTCCTCTCAGACAGGAACCATTCTGCCTTGGATCTGTTGCATTTGGGACAGCATACTCTGGACGCTGGTCAGGATCTTGTTCTGATGCGCAGCAGAGGAGATGCCTATGCGTGCCATGTCCCTGAAAAAAAGACAAGGGAAAAAAATGTTTTTTAGAACTCTAGAGGATATTTTGTTTTAAATCTAGATGATGAATTTTACATCACTGGGAATTGGCTGAACCATTTTTCTGATGTATAAGCATTTTGTTCTTACGAGAAAGCAAAACTTAGTTCTGCTTTGCTTGTTTTTAAAGAAAGATTAAAGACAACAATGTGTCCATATGGAATTATCAATGCTTCATTTCTATTGGAAGCAAATAAAGAATTTAACATCTTCAATTCGTGACGTATTAAAAACACATGGAGTCCATTATGATTAACATCAAGTTCTTTCATGTCTTAGAGGTGTGGATTATTTTTTTCATCAACAAGTGTGATCATTGCTAAAGGATATGTTTAAGGATTTTGCTAGCTATTTAAAGTCATAGAAGCTTAAAAAGTTATTATTATTAATCAATTTTCCTTCTCTGTTTCCAGTTTTTCCTTCCTTTTTGTCTCTGTTTCCACCCGTTTGTACTCACTCCTGTGTCATGTGGACCACAGCTTCCGGAGTGGTGTAGCCGGCTGCAGTGAAGTTGTCACTGTATCTCTCCATGCCAATGGCCTGCAGCCAGTCCTCCACTGTGCCCAGTGCGGAGGATGCCTCAGGGCTCCCTGGCTCCAGCAAGGTGGTGCTGGGCCTGAAGTGGGTGGAAGACATAAAAAAAAAAGACTTTTTATTTTGTCCTTTTATATTTGAGTAAATACCACCATACCACCATTCGAGCTCTGTTCTTATTATCTGTGTTAAATCTTCTGCCCAAGTCAAAATCCAAACTATAACTCACACAGGAGTTTGCAAACTGCCTTGAAATATAAAGAGGCACGCATTTCAGATATGAATTATTATTTCCATAAAAAAAGAAAATGACGATTTGAAAACGGACATTTTTATTTACTCAGGTTATTTTTGTCTGACACTAAGATCACGTTGCTGATCTGAAACATTTTAGCGTGCGAGAAGCTAAAGAGAGAAGAAGTGTGTAAGGGGGAAATACTCCGCAGCTCTGTACAACATCAGCGCTGCATGAAAAAATATCTCACACTCTGCTGTGTGATGAATATTACATCCTGTATGATGATGGAGAACTACCCACAGGCTGTGAAAATCACCACGCTACATTTCTCTTTAGCTGTTCTGCTTTGAGGGAAAGCGCACATCTGTCAGGGTCGCCTCTGGTTTGCATCCCTGCCTTGTGGGTGCTACCGGGAACGCGGGCCAAGTTCAACACAGTTCCTCCCTGAAGTGACCGACACTGTTAGTTAATCCTTATTTTACACAAAACACATAACCCCTTCACCAAGGTGCATTTTACAGCACAGCTGGGTCCCCGGCCACCTTCCCATATTCATCATCGAATCGCCCAGCCCTTCTGTTTTTTTTTGTTTTTTGCTGCTTTTCTCTTTTCTGTTGAAACAGTCTTCTCAACCATGAAAAATCTACATGGAGGCAATGACCTATTCACTGTCGTCCCGCTCTGGTAACTTTCTCACCGTTCCATATTCTCTAACCCTTTTTATGATCTTCTCTTCCATTAAAAAAAACTATGCTGAGGTGAAGTAAGGTAACGTTGGACCCCTTAAGTCACCTCCACTCATTAGGTGGGAACAGAATGAGTGCGGAGATCCCTTTAAACCCACACACGCTTTCTCGGTCCGTAACTCCAAAAGGCCTCATTTATAGGATCCAGCCCCGCTAATTATTCCACTAGGACTCCCTCCTCGCTCTCCCCTCGTCCCATTAGGTGACTGTGAGTCTGCGCAACCCGCTCGCGTGCGCTCACACACTCGTTAAAGTCAAACAGACTCCCGCTGCTCCGCGCCGAGTCTGTAAACACACACAGGTCATTCTTAGCGCTTTTAGCCGCCGGAGAGTAATGGCGGCGGAGCTGCAGGGTCGTGTTTGTTTCTAACTCGCTGTTACATCGTAATTCTCCCCCCTCTGTTAGAGCGGCCGCATTCCTGAATGTACAGCGCCATTAACGCGAGTATGCAGAGAAATCCATTAGGGAGGGTATCTGTGCGGAAAACAGCCGCAAAATGCTGCTGGATAATGTTTAATGATGATGTGAATAAAAAGCGTAGATGTGAGCGTGTGTAGCCAGATACTAACTACATAATGTATTGTGAGTGCATTGTGTGAGTTTAGTGGTTAGTACATAATTAATTACATATTTTAATCTCAAACCAACGTGCTTCCCCATTGTGTGGTTGACATGCTGTCCAGAATATAAAGGGTTTTCATCAGTCTTCTTTGTGACAGAGCTCAACCTCAGTCGGACTGGATGGTGTGCAGTGTGCGTTTTATTTGTTGGACAGAAATCTCAAATTTGTCCCAGTTCAACCACAGCACTTTGTTCCTATTGTGTCCCTCACATGGGTTGGTGCAAATTAAAAGTGGGACTCCCATCTTATCAACAACCTGCAGCTTTCAATTGGGTTCTCTTTAGATCATTTGTTTGTCAAGCTAGAACTTAAGTGTGCACAACCTTAGCATCCGTTTTAGCATCAACATGACCAAAGAGCTAGTCTCATAAAAACCATCATCCCAGCATCACATTTTCTGTGGTCTCGCTCCGTCACCTGACTGCGGTCTCTCCCCCGGTCCTCTTCAGGGTGTTGGGGTTGCGGATCAGCTTATCCAGCATGTTGACGATCTGTCCGAACTTTGGCCGGTCGGCTCTCTCCCGCTGCCAGCAGTCCAGCATGAGCTGGTGGAGAGCCACTGGGCAGTCCATGGGTGGAGGCAGCCGATAGCCCTCATCAATAGCCTTGATCACCTAGCAAAACAGTAGATGAATGCTGATTCCCAGTATTCTGGAAGGTTTTATTTATTTATTTTTTTAAGGTAATGGTAAATGGACTGAACTTATACAGCGCTTTATCCAATCATTTTGACCACTCAATTTGGGGTTAAGTGCCTTGTCCAAGGGCACATCGACACGTGGCAGGAGGAAGCTGGAATCGAACCTACAACCTTCCGATTGCAAGACGACTTACTCCTACACAGCCACGGTCACCCAAAACATAATTACTTGTAATGTATGTTTCCTTGAAAAAACTTTTGGTACAAGTGAAATTCAACTCTGTGTTATCATGAATGGAATATAAATGTGACAGACACCAGGTCATGCTCATTCTTATCTTAATGTTTAAGGTCGAATGATAAAACTAATACAGACTGTGTTATTTACGAGCTGCTACACACAATCATGTATCCTCAGACTTACGTCTTGATTACTCATGTCCCAGTACGGTCGCTCGCCGTATGACATCACCTCCCACATGACGATGCCGTAACTCCACACATCACTGGCTGAAGTGAACTTCCTGTAAGCGATGGCCTCTGGGGCCGTCCAGCGAATGGGGATCTTGCCTCCCTGTAATTTGGATGCTGGGCTGATTAATTAAAGCTGACAAACAAGGTGACCGGCGCATACACAGTTGGGCACCCGGATGCAAAAGACACACACTCGCACTCTCACCCTGGTGGTGTACGCAGCCTCCGGGTCGTCTTCCAGCACTCGTGACATGCCAAAGTCAGACACCTTGCACACCAGGTTGCTGTTCACCAGGATGTTGCGAGCGGCTAAGTCGCGGTGAACGTAGCTCATGTCTGACAGGTACTTCATGCCTGATGCGATGCCACGCAGGATGCCAACCAGCTGGATGACTGTGAAGCGACCATCATTCTTCTGCAAGAAAACAGAGGAAATTGCCACTGTTATAGATATCAGGACTTTGAATCACTAGAAAAGGGAAACAAAAACCACCTGAGGAGATGGATTGTTTGTGTGTTTTTGAAATGTGAAAATCTGAGAATTGTGTAAACCTGATTTGCGTCTTTGGAACAACAGCAACATTTTGTACTCACATTTATCATCTTTTTCTGCTTTATCTCATACATATACAGAACAACCTGCTGGGTAGGTCTACTGGGTTAGGTTTTTGTGATGGCACGACACGAGACCATCTACTGTATCGGACATGACGACGACACAATGACAACGATCAGGAGTTTGGTCCATTGTCCAAAGTGTGCAGCACAAGTGGTGTGAAAATTTCCAGCATTTGGTCTCAAATCAAACTTTAAGCCACATTCTCCAAACTATTATTGACTGACATGTTTGAGGAACTGGAAACGTTCCCAACAAGTACATTTAGTAAACAGCAACAGCATCACTGTTTTCTCCATACAACTGAAGAACATTCTAGTAACTTTCTCTTGCATCTTAAGTTTTGATGAGGAGTTGAAGGGTGCTGGTAACCCTAATTTTGCAAAGTCTTCCTATGCCCTGACTTTGCCATATTAGTACACTTGTGTTTCTGAATGAATTATTCCATGAAGGAATACAAAATACCCAAGAAATGACAATCGTAAACGGCAATGTCACAACTTTAATACTCGACATGTTGCAGAAAAAGGGGCTACTTTCAGATTATGTTATGTGTTTTTGTTTAAAACGTCTAATGCATTAAGGTATTTGCAGCAGTCACTAGTCTTTGCATTTTCCTCTTTTAAATGTCAGCCTAGTTTCCCAGCATGTTCTGTGTATTGCCTAGAATCAGTGAGCACCTCGCGTGTAGTGAACCTGAAAAACAGAGGTGAAACCTCCTTGTCAGGAAAAGCATGAGTTGATCAAAGCGGATAAGGATTAGGGTCGGTGTTTGTGAACCAACACTTGTTATTTCAGCGGATGACATTACAGAGATAAGATGGCATCGCTACAGTCGTGTCACACACCGACACCCGTGCACGAGTGTGCGCGGACAGAAACGCATGACTGACCCTCAGGAATGCATCCAGCGATCCGTTCTCCATGTACTCCGTGATAATCATCACCGGCTTACCTGGAGAAAGAAAGAGAGAGAGAGAGAAGGGAGAAGCAACGGCAGATGATTATGGTGGCAAACGATGAACGTCGCAGCTCCACACAGCAGGCGGGATATTGAGGGAGTGTGTGCATGTGAGTGTGTGAGGATGTTTGACTGTCAGGCCGTCCATCTTGGTCCCACTGTGACTTTATTAGCTCTCCCCAACCATCATGTCTCTCATGCACATTCACAAATCTCCCCATTAAAACAAAACCCCGCCACACACACACACACACATACACACATTAAAACTCACACCATCTTGTGTTTATGCAAATATGAAGTGACATTGGACACACTGTGCAAAGTCTGACTGCAGTCAACCACCCAGAGTCCCCCCCAGACTCCATACTTATGTCACTCGCTGCCCCCCTTGCCCTCTCTCTTCTCTGTCAAATTTCAACGCATCTGTCACTCTCGGATAGCTGCCCCTATTTCTTCCGCGTTTTTCGCTCAGACGCTTTTCCCCTTTGAGCCCTGCCACTCCTCTTTTCACCTTTTCTTTTCTGCAGGGGGCGGGGAGCTGCTTCTTTATCTGAGCCGAGGCAGACGGCAGAACAGGAGGACGTTTCCCGGTGGGTCCCTGTTTAGCGTTGGTCTCTACAAATGAGGGAGGACAGGAGGGAGGGAGGGGGAGCTAAACATGATTGTATGCGTGTGTTTGGAGGGGGTTGTGTCCATCAGCAAAGTGGCAGTAAGCTGCAAATTTCTACTCTACACCCTTTGTATTCTGTTTGTATTCATGCATTTTCAACTCGACCTGCACCAGCGTATTCACCATTTTCCTCCAGCCTCCTTTACTCTAAAATCCCTAAATAAAAACTAATGCAAGTAGTTTTCTTCATAAAACCAATAACTGGGAAACATTAATTGAATGTCAGTGAAAAAATACAAGTGTTCTGTGAGGACAATTAATGAACTCTGGTAAACACTGCTATGATGTTTTATGGCTACCCCTGAACACAGTCCACCACCTCCCACTTGGAACACGGTGGTGGCAGCATCATGTTGTTCAGATGTGAAACACTGTGAAGATTCAACTTCCAGCAGGGCAATGGCACGAAACATACATAAAGAGCTAAAATAAAGACTAAATCTTGCTGCTTGGACAAGTTCTGTGACCCAACAGAGTGAGAAAAGGAGCAGAAAGCCAGCTGAGCAACTGGAAACGAGGGTCTTCAAGGTGAAGTTTCTCGGCCCCAAAGCAGACTTCCAGCCACACCAAGAGGCCGTCAGTCAGCCGCTTACATGCTGCATGATTGGCACTCTCTTAATTATGGGGGACTCCAGTGATGCCCAAAAAAGAGGAAGTGGAACTAAAGTTGGAGGAGAAGTGGGGGCCCTCTTTGTCGGCCATCTTTGTTCTCTTTGTTGCAAGCCCCTGGCCTGGGGCTGCCGGTGATTGACAGCTGTGCAATAAACTCTGAGGAGAGTCTGACCTGCGACCTTAAACTCTCGCCTTCCCAGCCCCGCCCTCTTCCCTCCAGCCCATTTGCATGCTAATTCCTTGTTTACTGAATTCGCCCTGCCGCCTTTGGCAATGAACTCTGGGCGAGGGGCTGCATCAGACGGCCGATTATCACCTGCCAACAAAACCGTGGATTTCGGGAAAACGCAACAGGGGGTGCAACGTTGGGGGAGTTGCTGGCTCTCTAACGCCTGCACCTCGCCGCAATCTGCTTTTAAGAGCAGATCGGTTGGAAATTAGCATTCTCCAACTTTATGTAAATCAGCCTTGAAACATATCACATCTGATTTCAAGCTCTAATGGAGGCTAGATTTTAATTACACACTGACATGATAGAAACACTAAGTATACACATGCTTCAGGATGGTGGACTGCAGCCAGCAGTCTTCAGTGACAGATCTTTGCACATTTATGGAGTTTAGTGCCTATTTGGAGTTCCTCCATTATTAATAAGCCTTAATTGGCTCAGTTGGACATGCCAGCAAACTGAGGCCAAATTGAGAATTCCTTTTAACTTGATTGTAATGGAGAGTGGAATGCAATTCAAATAATGGATTTTTAATAGATTCCACTGACACTCTCAAGTGTGAAGGACTCATTTGCCCAAACCTTGTATCAAGCTCTCGAAAGTATGGGTGGAGAGAGTGGGAGTTATCGGATGTTCTCTTTGCCTTGGCGTTCGTGTCGGCCTTTGTCACTGCCATGCAAACCATCTGCTTCTTCTTCATCTCTCAGCCGGTTCAGTAGTCCCTCCACTGTCCACTCCTGCATTCTCTGCTTTCTCTCTTTTCTCAGCTCCTAACTACTTCCCTGCCTATCCCTCTCTGCAACTGTTTGCACCTTTCTTGGCCACCACTCTTCTGCAGCTTCTTCTCCTTCATCCCTCTTATCCCCCTTTACTTTGTCTTTCTCCCTTTGTCTGGGTTTGAGAGGTCATTCTGCGTAGTGAGCGGTGTGATAGGTGATAAGCAATTCTGCCTGTGCCACTATGCACTTTCAGCTCCAGCAGGACAAAGAGTGTGCTTGTGTCCATGCATGTCACCATTGCCGTGTGTGTGTGTGTGTGTGTGTGTGTGAAGGCGAACGAGTATGACAGGGGTAGAGACAGCGTTATCTAGCTAAGATATGGCTGGGCTGTTGTGTCGCAATGCATTCAGACACTCCATCCATCTACGCCAGGCCGGCCATCAGCTATGGTAACCGCCAAAAGGACTTTCCTACATGCTTGCACACGCACTCACCTATAGCTTCACAAATACCATGAAGCGGAGGTGTGAAAGGGGACGGGGTTGATGGGGAAGTAGAGAGAGGAGGAGAGTGCCAAGGGCAGAGGGAGAGAAATTTGGCCGGTGTTCTGTGACCATGCAGAAGCAGATAGAGAAGGGATAGGGTATCACTCCCTAACCCCAAACACATTTACAGCTGACACCATGATTAATGAGTCTGGAGCTGTGCTGAAGGGCCTGTTCCTGGACCCATTAGCCCCCCCAACACACCCCCATCCTAATGCCCAGCTACCTCTAACACTGCCTCCCCCGCTCCATAGCAGGACCCAATCCATCTGGACAGAACCTACCTCTACCATACAGCACACATATATTGTGTCTTCCAAAAGTGTTCACACCTTTGTATTTCCCCCCTCACATTTATCATGTTAAACCACAAACACCAAGGCATTTTAGTGGGTCTTCATTTGATAAACCAACATAAATCAGTACAAAACAGCAAAGTGGAAGGAAGATGATACATGGTTTCAAGAGATGAATTGTCTTTAACCCCCTATGCCAACAGTTTGTAGAACCACCTTTCCTTGCAATTGCGACTGCAAGTCTTTAAGGGTATGTACCAGCTCTGCTGCTAGAGGCTTTTTGTCTTTCATGCTAAGTAGCTCAATCTTAGAAAGATTGGAGAGAAAACATTTGGGGACATTTTTCAAGAATTGTCACAGATTCCTAGTTGAATTTCGGAATGAACTAAACCAAATAGGATCTAAACAATCCCATTATATCTCTAGGTGTTGTCGTACTAACTGGTTTTCTGCCAGGATTGTCCTGTACTTTGCTCCATCCATCTTAGCATCACTTCTGACTAGCTTCTGTGTCTCTACTAAAGAAATCCATGATGTTGCCAGCATCAAGTGTCAAGGTGAGGATCCAGTTTTCAAAGTGATGTTTAGTGTTGGTTTCCTGTCACACGTAGCATTTTCCATGTAGGCCAAAATGTTTACTTTTGGTCTAATCTGATCAGAGCACTTTCTTCCATGTTTGCTGCGTTTTCTACATGGGTTTTATTAAACTGCTATCAGGGCTTCTTCTGCTTCATCTCAACAATGGCTGCCTCTCTCATTAATGTTACTCTTGCCCAGCTTGTTGGATTTACTGTTAAGTTTGAGCTCGTACGAAACAAAATGTGGAGAATTTAAAAGGCCACTTCGACTTATGCAAGGCACTGCATATTCTCAATTATTGTACATGCTGTCAAATATCAGCACAGAAATGTACACCATTGGCTGGCGCCAGAGACTAGTTAGTTCCCATGATCACCTTCCCTGAAATATGTAATTTATTATGATTGATTGTTAGATTTTTTTTACTGGAGACAGCAGAAATGAATGACCTTTCTGTGCCTCTAATAATGATATAACAGTAGCTGTGTGTGTGTGTAAATGTTGAGAGTGTGGGAGCAGATTTTCACTACAATCCCTCCCACCCATCTGAGTCCTATTTTAATGCTAGAAAAAGGAAACAGCCACATACTGAACGTACATTTGGTGACCACACCCTCCAGGTGAATGATGTTGGGGTGGTCAAACTGGCCCATGATGCTGGCCTCCGACAGGAAGTCTCTCCTCTGCTTGTCGGTGTAGCCGGCTTTCAGGGTCTTTATGGCCACGCAGATCTCCCTCTTGCCAGGCATTTTCAAGCGACCGCTGCAGACTTCACCAAATTCTCCTGAGAACACACAGGCTGCATTCAAGATGTGGCGCAATGATAAATGAACGTCCTGACTCAGATACCATAAATCAAATCAAAACGTGTTTGTGTCTATGTGTATGTGTGTGTGTGTGCGCGTCTGCAGGTTTGAAGGGTTCCACTTTTAACATTGATCAGGGTCTTTTTAATCCCCTTTTGGCCTCCTCCTTCTCTTATCCATTGGAGCAGAAAAAGAAGAGGAAATGGATATTGATTCTTTTGCTTTATTATTTTGTCATTGGATGACTTTTCTCTGGCCACAGGAATAGCGCAGGCAGAATATTTAGCTTGTGTTGATTTTTTTTTTCTGCCTCGTGACTTCTCTTAAGGTATAACAAATGTCTTCTAGCATTGTTTTGATATGGCTCTAAAAATAAAGTGAAGTCTGAAAGTATCTAAAGAGTCCAAACAAAGCTTCTTTTCCTTACCGATACCAATAACTTTCTCGATCTTGATACAGGAAGCGTCAATCTCTTTGGCAAACTCGCGGACAGCTTGATTCGGGTCCTCGTAGGTAAAGGGGTCAACATATATCCTGACTCCTGAGAAAAGAGAGGATGGAAGGGAAAGAAGCAAAAACCGAGAAAGAAAGGGTGAGTTTCATTCATTTAGGCAACTCTGCTCTCCGCCCTCCATCTGTTCTTTATTTCCATCACGCTGCAGGCTACACTGCCTTCCTCTCTGGATCCTCTCCTCCTCCTCCTCGCTTCCCTCCATACCTCACTTCACACTGTGACTCTATTGCTTTTCATGTCATAGTGGCGGACTCTGATGAAGATGGAGCTCATTAACTTGAAATTCTTCTGGCACGCAAATAACAACGCTGATGACTTGATAATGAGGTGTTTGAAACATGTTAGCAAGCAAGTACATTAACTTCCAAATAGTTTGTTTTTCTCCCCATTTTATGGGACTCGTTTGCGGTTTAGAGTGCATGCACATGAGCACACCTGACAGCACTAATGGTTTTCAATTACAGAGCGCGTAGGTGGACAGCAAACTATGAGTTACCTTGGTGTAAGTGCTTCTCTTCGTCAGAGTCCTGCTTGGCTTTGCTGTATTTACTCCTTCTAGGGAAAAAAAAAGAAAACAGGACAATCAGTCATGTTAGGTTTTCAAAATATGTCACAATATATCTCATATTCAGAGTTACAGTCAGACTAGAAGTCAACATGTCTCAGTTAGCCTGGAAGAAACTACAAACAAGGTAGAAGGCCTGACAGTATTCCTGAAGTTTGCTTCAGCACATAAACACTCAAGTGAGCATGAGGTAAATCTAATTTTATTCATTTTATTTTCCAATAAGAAACATTAAGGCCTAATTTTGGCCTTAACTTGTTTACTGGAAACAAAAGATTATTTGTTTTAAGCCTTTGCCTAAATAAACCACAGCATTTTTACCCTAGTTTGATGTTCTCTGAGAATACCATAAACAATACAGATTAATATTCAAAGAAATTGAATATATTTCAATAAATCAATTCATTTTATATAATCACATTATATAAAAATATTACAAGAGATTGATGTTTTGAAGCCTATAAAATTATAATATTACATCAGACCAATAAAACATTTTATTACAAGATTTTGGGCTTAATGAAAACTATATTTAACATTTGCTTAAAGGTTATATTCAAAAAGCAATCTGACAGACAAGACTCACTGAAACATATTTTCAAATGTATTGAATATGACTGCAGGTTTAAGTCTCATCTGAATCTCTTTATGATTTAATATAAAGAATGCAGTTTGTTTTATTTGCAAAGAAAGTTATTATTATTATTATTATTATTATTATTGTTGTTGTTGTTGTTTTGTTAGATCAAATTGATTCATGCAGTGGTTAAAAAAATGTATTGACAACTTGAAAATCACACAGAAGTGACAAAGTAAATTCATATTGGTAACATAAACATTTTCTATTATTGTTATAGATATAGCAATTAGAATACGTAACAGATTTTTGATCACCGTTTTTGTAAATCTTTGACCTAAATAATAATGTATGTAGGTATAAAACTAGCCTTAAAATATTTTTTTTATTTTTAGCTTTTCCAGTGTGATTATATTGAGAGCAAAGAATGAAGCATTTTGTGATGCTCCCTGAATAACTTAGATCTTCACCACAACATTCAGATTCCAAAAGGCTACAGACTCTTCCAGTTAGTTATGTATGTTCCATAAATAACAGAGGTTCAAAGTTTGAAAGGAGAAAACAGAGCTATTTGCTATGCTCTGCTTAGCCGTCCTGTTATCTGTCGAAGTCTGACTCTCTTGCAGTCTGAATAAAGTCCAGATATGGCTTTTAAAGGCTGAATTATAGTTTTGCTTTTAAGTTCAGAGGTGCCTGACCCGGTGTTGCAACAGCAAGCGAGGTCAGCGGAGGGAATGGCCCATTTGGCAAGATCCCCTTGTGCCCTGTTCAATGTGCCAACTATAAACCTAGCTTAAACCTTTTTGATTCCTATGGCGGTACGTTTGAACATCATACTGATAATGAAAACGACAATCTTTCAGTCTTCTGTATTCAGTACCTCACTAAACAGCACTGAGGTTACCTTCTTGCATTTACCAATAAGTGAAAGTTGGATTTTTAGCAACCAGTCAGTTGTCCTGTTCAGGTTACCAGGCAGAGCATCATTATTAAAAGGTGTGCATTTTGTTTTTTACAGGATTGATGGTGATATTTAGCTGGAACTGATCTAGAAGAACAATAAAAATGGAACAGCTTGATGGACTTGAAAAAGGGACGATAAAAAGAAAATGCTCTAAAACTCCCTCTGGACGCCTGACATCTGTGTTCATATTGATGCACAGGTCAGTGGTGGAAATGACCACATGTGTGAGACATTGTCCCCGAGCAATGGTTGTGCAATGATGGTAAACGGCAAAGTGATTGCAGTCCCTCCCTACAATCACAGGCTGGCCGCAGCAGCACAATGACAGCGGCCATCACATGCATATAAAAAAGGGCCGAGTGAACCACCTGCTTGGCTGTAGAGACAGAGAGAGAGAGAGGCAATCGCATGGAAAACACACACACACACACACACCCAACTGCCCCTTTTACTCATCATCATTCTCAACACCAACACACTCATGCAAGCAATGATCTAGTGTCCATATTCAGGCACACAAAGGCAGGAATCAACACATGTGACACTTATATTTCCTCTCTGTAGTCACACATGCAAAACTTTTTTTTCTTTCTGCATACGAATACACACATTTACACCTTCGATACACAAACACACACACACAGACGTTGGGAGTGTGGTTAACACCCTGAGGTGAGACAGCCCATCTGCATGTAATCCCATCTGTGTGACGGCGCTTTGTCCTGCTGCCTGGTTAACACTCTGAGATTGGGTCACTGCAAATCCACCTGATGCCTCTCCATCTAACTCTCTCTGTATTCTAGCTCCGACTTTTCATTGCCCGCTTATCTCATTGTCCCTCCTGTTGCTCTTCCTTTTCCTTTTTCTTTCTCACTTCTATATGTCTCTGTCTCATTCTTATTTTTTTTTTTTCTTGGCGGACAGAAAACCGCAGCGGGGGAAAATAACCAGCAGCCGTGATTACCGCAGCTAGAAGGTAGATAGAGGGAGGGTTGGCGGGGGACAACAAGGAAGGAGAGGAGTGGGGGGATGGATGCAGGAGACAGGGAGTGAGGGGTCGCTGATTGCATCTCTTCAGCTGTCGGAGCTGTCAATCACGTCTCCGGTGTGGCAAGTCATCACTCATCTGACGTGAGCCAGTTGTACAAGCTGCCTGGCGGTGCGGATGCGCGCATATTTGCGAATGACTTTCCTGACAGCTGCTTTTTCTGACCCCAAGGAAGACATCCCTCAGCTGCAGGGAATGAGGAGGAGACAGAAAGCAGGAGGGATAGTGGAGGGGGAAGAAGAGGATGACGCTCACCTTCGGCTGATGACGAAAGCGCTGATGAGGATAATCAGAAGGACCACGCTGCCCACCACGGACACCAGCAGCACGGTGGAGTTTGCCCCGTCGCCTATGATGGGAGCTGGGACTGCGGCGGGAAAGATTTGAAGGGAGTGGATAAAAAGAAGGGAAAGAAAAGAGAAGTAGAAAGTGAGGAATGTTGGAAGGAGACAAAGAGAAAAGTCAACATCATTATGCTTGACCGAGCTGCTGTGCATCAAAAGGCTGCTGTGCATTGTGTGTTTGTCAAAGTAACTGATCTCCTCCTACATCCTCCTCTATGCAGCACAGTGTTTGTTCCCCCCCTGCCTCCATTTTACAGTCCTCCCCGCAAAATTGGCCGCTCCGCATGCTTCATTGGGAGACAATGATGACCCATTAGGATGTGTGCTTGACCGTGTCATTATCATGCGCCGCTGTGCCTCTGCATCACAAAGAGGACACCTGGGTCTTTTAGTGCACCTCTGTCGCTTTAATTTAATGTACATGCAATGAATTTTACAAGGTGACGGTGAATGTTAGGAAATAATAGACAGTTATTTGGTTGGATTGAGTACACAGGGTTGCTGAAATAAAAGGCTCATTTTGGTAAAACAGCAGCAAAGTCAAACTGATTTTACAGTCGTACAGAGAAGTGCAAGCAAATGTAACCACTTTAAGTGAGGATTTAGAGCATAAATGAAATCATCAGTTTCTTAGTCTTAAAAATTAATCAACTTTAAAAAAAGCCCTATTACATATTTATTATGTATTTAATAAATGTCAATAAATGTCCGCCTCAATGTGTGGGAACAACAAACAGATGCGGGTCATTCATCCCTCCACCTTTCCATACATTTGCAGTTTTTTCACTTTGATAACCAATGCCTTAAAGTTATGATCTATAATCTACTCATAGTTCTCTGTCAGGAAATGTATTTCTGTGACTCCAGAAAGTGCAGAATTTAACCAGCAGAAATTCATCTTTGGCATTATCTGTCTTAGTTCATGAGAGTTGACTTAACTATACCGTTTCAAAGCAACAATAAAACACAATATACAATCTGCAAACATAAAAATGATATTAAGTGACATATATGAGTATTTTTTCATGATCTTTTATCTACATCAATAAAAAATGACTTCCTACAAGACAGAGATTAGCCCTGCCTAGACTGATGTTTAGGCAGGGGAAGTTGGGTGAAGTTGGCTGTTTAAGTGATGTGGAAGAGACAATATGGCAACATGTGGGAATGAAATTTGGGTAAGAACTGACAAAGAGGGAAATCCTCCAGGAGCTCAACAAACTCCTCTGTTTACAAAAGTATTGCAGAGTTTAACTTAAGTGCAACTTAGCCCAGTAGAAAATCTACAACAGAATGACGACTGTCTTTTCAACAACAATGAATTTTCTGTAATGGCTTCATGGCACCTAGACCGAGAGAACATTCTGTAAGTAGGCACAAAATGCTAAAGAGCTGAAGTTATATTCAGAGTATCAACAGTTGCTGCTTTCCATCTACAGAAACCGGAATCTCAGAAATTCAAAATAACTTTCTGTGACTAACCAGTTATGTGGCTGTACTGTGGGACACTGTAATGGGTGACACAGCAGCCAGGTCGGTGCAATCTGAGAAGCTGATGCCAAGTTCTGAACTGTAGCTGGCGATAAGGTTACTAGGTCCTGCTATCTTAAGACCTCCAGCCTGAACCGTGGCTGGCTCAGATGATGAGGCATAAGTTGCCAGTCAGGTTCTGGGGAGCAGCATAATTTATGATTTATATACAGGTTGTGATTAATCACTCTGTTATGATGAGAAGAAAACCTCATAAAAGATCCTATCAATGTGAGATTGTTCATAAAATAATGTGGCAACTCTGGCATGGAGTCCTGTTTGTTCTGCTCTGTTATATCAAGACAAGTTGAGGAGAGGCTGCGGTGTTATGAGACTCACCGGAGTTAGTCATGAACTCAAAGGGTCCGCTAAATTCACCGTAGCCGGCGGCAGTCCGAGCACGAACATGGAACACATAAGAGGTGAGGGGGGTGAGGCCCTTGATGTCCGTGCTTCTGGACGATGTTTTTATGATGCGATAGCTTCTTTCGTTCTGATCCTGAGGATGACAAAGAGACAATCAGTTACTCAAAAGTTGCTATTTTGAGACTTCAATGTGTTACCTTCGATCTCATAGCACCACTTACCTTCTCGTAATACTTGACCTCATACTCCAGGATGACACCGTTGGACCTCTCTGGTGGCTGCCAGGCCAGTGAGATGGTGTGTCTGGTGATGTCCTTTGCCTGGATGGACGTCACTGGAGAAGGGGCTGATTAAAGAAAGAGAAAAAAGACGTATAGTTCACTACTTTTGACTAGTTTAGCAAAGTTATTATGAGAGCATTTTGGAGAAAAAGTAGTAGAAAATGTATCAGTCAATCACGTTTATTTCTATAGCGCACTTCAGCAACAATGCAATTCAAAATGCTTAACGTCATCACACAGTCAAATATTGTGAAAGGTATTGCATTTTGTCAAGTGCCATTGTTAAAGTAATCAAAACACATCAAGAATGTTGGTCAATGCTCCATTTATTACGGTTCAAAAGCAACTTTAAATCAGTGTTTAGCATGCTAACAGTTAGCCAGATTACAGCTGGATGATTTTAAAAAACCCATATAGAATATGCAGGTAGGTGGCAGGAAACATGTTGTGGTCTGAGTTCATAAAAAGAACTTCATCATGTCATTAATTTGGTTCTCTCAATATTTAATGAAAAAATGGTTTGACAAGTGAACCTAATGGATTTTTATTCCTTACAAAGATGCTTTGTTTATTAGTTTGTTTACTGTACAGCACAATACAGCACATAGTTGGCTTTGGGAAAGCATTTGGGTTTTACTGGCCGTGTACACCTGGTAGCTGTGCCGAATCAAACATAAGCAAAGGGCTCTAGAGTCTGTTTGGAACCGTACCAAGACCACCTGCTGCAAACGGTCTCAGTATGGCTATTTCGATCTGGCCCCTAATACATAAACAAACTGAAATAAGAGGATATGTAAACCAGGGTTTATTTTAAATAAACTAAACACCTCATATGTGAAAACACGCTTAGTCTGTCAGTGTTTTCTTGACCAACGAGAGTCCATGTTCCTACAAAAAAGGTAATGTTGGCCGAGGCAGCCAGCTGTGTCACGCTACCTCATAAGCTGCTACTTGTCAGGCCACTCTAAGTCTGAAAAGACTCTAAGTCTCTTTAAGTTGCTTTGGAATTATCCTAGCACACCAATAATCAGAGAGATTTTTACAATTAGCAATTTAAAACAAGTCAAAATATTCTATAGTGGCCATTACAGCTTTTGCAAGAAATTGTAGTTAAGTTTGCTGCTATTTCTGCTTAGTGGTGTTTGCATTTGCACACATGAGCGTAGGACGTAAATTGCATCACCTGTTTGAGAGTTTGAGAAATTACGAGAAAGTCTCTCCTGGCTACGGAATGAGAACAACAGAAACACAGGAATGTTCCATCATTGACACTGCCGCACAAATGACAGCTTGACGAGAAATCAATTTGCTCCACTGTTTAGAGTAGATGGCAGATTTAGAGTAGATTGATGAGTCACAGATGATCAGGCAGATTGACACAGACGTTAGCGTCCATCAAATTAACTTTACCACGTTAGCATGGTTGGTTTTTGACTGATAAAACTGCAACAGCCTTGACAAGTTTCCTATGGATATAAACATTTTCACTTGAGTTTTAAATCTCTAAAATCAGCAAAGGATTTCTTCACTTTTCAACAATCTTACCAGGACATCTACTTATTAAAGATGAGGAATTTATTACTCATAATAAATTGACAGAAACACGCTCAAAAAAGTCTAATCTATCCCTTTAAGTCTACTTTGCACAACACTTTTTAATCTTATTATATTTCTCCTGCTGAGAAAGTCAAAGTTCAGGGCCAGACAATGATGCAATTGTTTTAATGCCTCGCTGAACTTGACTTCCATTCAAAATTGGATGTGCAACACATAAATTGCCAAAGGTGGAGTGTATTTCTGATCTAATGGTGTGATTCAATGAAACCGCCTCAGACACCTTCCCTAACGTCATTCATTGCAGATTGCCAGGTCACCCTGAGAAAACCTGCATAGCTACAAAGAGATTGAATGAAGTTAAATGAGCTCAACACCTTCATGTTTTTTTCTTGGCTTTAAACAGAGAAAATCAATTGGTTTTCATTAAAGCTCCAGTGTGTGATCTTATCTTAAGCTCTTTCTGCTGCAGCTGATAATGAGGCCATATTTCAAACAGCAGCGCCGTCTGTGCATAGATGCCTTTAACACGTGAAGGTTAAAGCACAGATTACGGCCTACACTTGTTCCCTCCCCTCGGCGCATCACCGGCACACAAATCACACCTTTATCTTCAGGAAGTGTGACAGGGCCAAAATTGGGTTATGCACACTCTCATTGTTACAAAGGAGAATTTAGGGCTGTGGGAGAGATAATGTTGAAAGCGAGAGGAACTCTTAAGGACTCAGTTGGAACCAGACAAGAAGGAATGACAGATGATTTGCAGTGAGAAAAAGAAGACAACGTCTCCAGCACTTTAGAGGAAAGTTAATTTATTTTTCCACAGCAGCTAAAACAAAAACATGTCCACAAACGCCCAGGTAACCTCATGTCGGACATCTGTTCTTCAGGGTCCAAACGAAGGGAATCTTCGACCTCTGCCCCTCTGCGATTACTGTAACCTTACTCATTCCAGACCATCTGCCTTTTAAGAAATTACAGTGGGATGATTAATGAGGGGACCCCGATCCACCGATTATGATTGGATTATCTATGACACTATATACATTCTCATCACTTTGACTGGGGACTCCAGGGAGGAGAACCTTCAAGCTAAGCCTAACAAACCCCCTGCTTTTAGTCAGGGATTGAGTTCAAACGGGCCTGGAATTCAAGCACCAGCCATGGATTGGGTTTCATTGAGCTGAAGAAGCAGCAGCAGGAGGAGGGAAGGGGTCGGGCAGACGGTTTGGGGTGGGTGGGCGTCTTGATGGAGATGGAGAGGGATGGAATTGCAGACATCACTTGGTAAAAGGATTAACCCGAGGTTGTGTCATCCTGTTGGCCTAATGTGTGGCGTCTCTGTTAAACAATTAGATGGCGGCCATTTGTATCCCTCCCAATCAATCTTACCCGGCAGCGAGAGGCAATTTAAAGGCCCTCATGGGGCCGACCGAGAATCCACTGAATCAGAAAGGAAACACCTGAGAGGTCGGGGGGCTTAATTCCCCAAAGACCATCCCAGCATCAATCTTTCCTCCAAAGATGACAGATATGGCGGCATAATCATGTTCCGTTGCTCTTGTTGCACTTTTTATTTTTCCCCTGACCAATGTGAAGATAAAGATGAATGATTTCCCTTCCAGGCTCCTCATCTGACTTTGCAAATCAGAAGCAAACAAAATAATCTATCAAGGTTAAGTTTTATAGCATGTTGAGATGAATTAGACAGATTGATATCAGAAGAGGAAAGTGATATAAAGTCAGATTTGAATTACTGTGAAGTCTTGTACAAAACATCTACACAGACATAATGGTCAAAACGGATATAAGTGTCACTTTTGTTTTGGCCTTTCAATAGATTATACAACCTTAGAAATGGTCTAAACTAGAATTGGTCGCACACGTTTTAACATATTTAAAATTTTCTAAAATTCAGACCGGGTCAAAATGATACTCAAACATATACAAGCCTACTTAAATATTGATTCCTAGAAACATACTTCCACAAAATTCCATAGAAATTCTTCTGGCCTAAATCTAATTGGATATTTGTCCAGGCTGCTGAGCACAATTGTTGTGGTTCATTGAAACAGACTGTTCTTCTGGCACAACCCCAACTTTTCAAACAATTACTCTACAAATATTTAACAGGGTTAAGGTCGGGGCTTTGAGAAGACTTTTGGAAGCTTAATGTAAGTCTTCCAACATCTGCCTGAGATCATGGCTCTCCTGAAACACTCATTTGTGTCTAAGTCTCATCTGACCCAAAATGTTACTCTTAGATGACAGGAAGTTCTGGATCAGCTAAAGAACTACTAAGGCAAGGAAGCCATGAACTGGAAATTGTAAGAAGGCAATTATCATTGTCAACAGCAAAGCTGTTTTAGCATCAGCATGGACTAAGATGATACATACAGATACAAAATCAGCACCTTTATGCTCTCCATAAGTTTGCAACTGCTCATATTGACGAGGCAAATCCTTTCCAGAATAAGGTTTCATGATCACAGGAGACAAAGACTGAACTTTCTGACCCCAGCGACAAGAAGTATCTTTGGATTAGTCGAGGTGAGGCGTCCAAATCTAATTTAAAGGCCGCTCTACCACCTGTCAGGAATGGTAGTGGCAATGTCAGATTGTGGGGTTTATTTCTGCCAGTGATACTGGCGATTTCCACAAAATGGAGGAATAATGAAGACAACATCTTCATTTTTCAACTTCAGATCAATTCATCAGCTAGAGCGCTGAGACCTGGACACAGTTGACTATTCAAACGTGAAAATTACCGCACAGTTTAAACACAAACTGGCAGTGGAATAAACAAAACACGGAAACAGCTTCAGTAATGTCTGTCACATTTATTTTATTGAGTATTTATGCACTGTGACTAAAAGTAGACTCCCTCTTAGTAAACTAGCAACTTGGGTTGGGCTGCGCTCTTTCTGATAAAGCAATAGATGAAATTGTGAGCCACATCAATGCCAGAAACTTGTTAATGGCTACAAAATGTGTCTCTATGGTTTCTCTGCATCTTTTTAAGAGACGTTGAACCAAATATTAGTGGGAATTCATATATCTATGTTCAATTTCTATCCTGTGTAGATTTAAGAAAACCCACAATAAAACCAAATTCTTGTTTTTTTAATTCATTGAACTTGCATCCTTACCAACACATTATTGGGTTTTTCAAACCTTAAAAGATCCAATGTTTGTAAACATCTGACTAGGACTGTGAATTTGAATAAACATTTTACCTGTGACTGTGTTTCAGAAGGACCACATAGGACTTTAAAGCATCCAGTAGGTGAATTTACATATGTGGGCCAAGGCTGCAATTTGTTACAGCCTCCTGGAAGCGTGGGCAAACCGAGGCAGTTTAATAATAAGTGTTAGACATAATGAATATTCACATCTCATTTCAGGATTGGAACACTAGCACTACAGACAAACACCCACACACACGCACATACACACACACACACACCTGCAACAAAAAAGGGCATATTACTCATATAGACCACCCATGTACGTAAAATAATGACTAAAATCCTGACAGAGGTGCACTGAGTCAGGGTGTGATTTGTGTGAACACCTTCCCAAAGGAATCTGAAGGAAAAGCTGTCCTTTTTTTTATGGTTTTGAGGTTTTGTCTTGGCTTGTTACGTGAACGAGTTTGTCTTCGCAGTTGTGTTTGATGCAAAGTATTTGCCCTGCTCGGAGCAACTGCGGTGAACCCGAGCATTTGCAATAACAGCAGTTCAACATGAAAAGACACACGCAGCCAAAGCTGTACATGTGGCCGCCAGATTGGAGCCCGGTCGCCAGATTCGAGTCGCTCAATTTCACTGCCAACGAAGAGAAATAGTCAAGCAGGGAGCCGTTTTTTAGCGAGCAAAGAAGCCCCCTCCTGCTTACAGCGCTCCTCCTCCCCTCTGCTCCGATCCTGCAGGAATAGAGTCTGCTTTCACCTCCCAAAACACATTTCCACATGTACGTCTGTCCGGTGTACTGGTGGAGATGGAAACTCTCGTCCATGTGGGCCGAAAGACTTGCCCACACACACACGTACTAATTCACTTTTAGGCACCTCAGCCTGCCAAGTATTTTGCATTAAGACATAAACATGTCTCTCTCTGATTTTTTCTGTTCCTTTTTTTTTTCCTCACACATAGAGTGCTTGATCCCATAAAGGAGGAGAAAATGTTCATTTACAGCCAGGGGTCAGTTCAAAGCGCAGACACCCCGCCGGCCCCTCCCGTTCTCCATGCAGTTTAAGTGAAAGGGTTACGTCCTGCTTGATTTACGGCAGCGGAATTGTTCATGGCGACACGCGGAATCTGACCTCCAACACAAATCCAAGCTTGATCACAGATCTACGACTCCGTTCGACTAGATTGGCTGCACCTTCATCCAGCCCAGCAAATCCACAGGAGATCCCACTCTTTCCAAGCTTTTTCTTTTCCAGCTGAAACCTAAACCTTTATAGGAAGGCGGTGGCGTGGGTGTCTTTTCCACAGCACATATAAATCCCAATAAATCCATCATAATAACTGTGATCCACAATGTCTGGATGAGGCAAAGCCAATTGGGTGAGAGCGGCAGCAGATCACTGGGTGGATTACAGAGGCTGAAACCAGAACTACCAAAGCCCCTACTGAGCAGTAGAAAGAAGAAATCCAATCAGTCTTGAGCCCTTCACTTTTATGAGCACATAAATTACAAGATGCACATGGATGGAGACATTGTTCATCTTTAGCAATAGAGACACGACTGAGCCAAGTTCAGCATGAGGCCCTAGGCTGAAATTCTTTCAGGGGCCCATCAGATCTGGTGCAGACAGAGTTTAATATTTTGTTTTGTTGATCTGCATGTGGTTATAGTACGTATAAAAATAAACAAATCAATTAATCAAATACAAGAACTGAAGTATCATTAATAACATTGTTGGGGTGACGTTATACAGACCAGATCAGAATTAGGACCAGTCCACACAGATGAGTGTTTTCTAAAATAGGTTTTTGGTTTCAAAATTACCTGCTTCCAAACGGGACCATTTCCAGAAATGTTTTTTTCAACACAGAAACACAAAATGGGCCAAAATGATATTTTGTAAATCCAGCTAAAGATGGAGTATGCGACATGCACAGGAAGCTTCCATACATAAATACAGCACATCTGGTGCATTAATACATTAAAAAACAAATATCATCTGCCATTGTTGTTGTTATGTATAATGTGCATGATACGTTTGGAGTTATAGGTCATGTTAGAGGTTGGGTTGATATGTTTAATATGTTAATGGTGTTTTCACTGTCCACATGAATATGCAAAGGCAAAATAACGGTAACAGAAATTATTTATTTTTGCTTTGAGATCAATAAAGTATTTTTTAATTTGAATTTAAATCACAATGTGTTTTTAAAGGAATGTAGTTTGTGCAGGTTTGACAACTCTAGATAATGGTACATCCATCTTTAATTCTATGGATTTTCTGCTTTTTAAAAACTTAATTTACATGTTTTCTAAAGAAAAAAAGTTTGAATCTCAAGCTGTGTTGTAAAAAATTTCTTTAGATTTTGAACTCAAAATGATAAAATATTTTCAAACTGTGAAACGATCCTTTGGCGATACTGTTTTGACAAAAGATTTTTATATTCTGCCTTTCACTCTTTTGTCACTGAATATCGTTAGGGAATATCTCTACTAGCCAACTTTGTCACCTCAAATGGACAACTCAAGAATGACTTCCATTTTTACTTCAAAATAAGAGTCTCAAACATAGCTATAGCGAGTTAGCCTAGCAGCACACATGCTAAACGCATTTTGAAAACAGATCTCACTTTGCCAACAGGTATCAACAACTATGAAAGTGTTTAATTGTTATAGGCTCCGTTTTAAACAACCTTCAATGTTTTATACAACTGCTGCGTTTGCAGACTTGTTCTACATACATTTAAGAACTTATGGGGCCCGGCAGGTTTCTTCTGTAACTTGGGTAGGCTCTAAATTTCGATGTTGCACGTCCACCTTTCAACAAATACACACCAAACACACAGACAGAGCTTCCAGCTGCAGCTTCGAACTGAAATATGCACAAGCGAGGAGCCAAAGGCAACATCATCCATATCTTACAGCGTCGAGTCAGGAGATTAGCCTCCAGCAACCTCCGGGGGACACTGCTCGGTGTGTGTTTTTGTGTGTTTCTGTGTCTTTGTATGAATTCGTGTCTGAAAGAGCTCATTTAGGAGCTTTTTTTGGCGCAACGGAGAATCCGTGTGACCAACCTGACATGCTAGTCCGTGCATTCGACCCCGGACTCTAGGGTACGCTCCATTACGGCTCCCCCATATGCTTGTCTGGCAGGACTCGCTGCTCTTCCCACAAGCTGCACATCCATTCAATGCTGTCTTCTGGATCCCATCTGATAAATCAAGCCACTGTGTCCTTAAATTGCTGAACCAGGTTCTATTGGAGGCACTCAATTTTCCCATGGAGGGAAATTAGAAATAAAAAAAGACACAAAAAGGCCCTGAGTTTGCCACCCAAGAGCAGAGTAGTAAAGCAAGCCAAGGTAATGGCTGGCAAAGGAGACAAAGAGGAAAGATCAAAGGCTGTAAAAATCCATTTGCACAACAACAGGTAACAGAATGACTAAATGACAAAACAACAGAAAGCTCTGAATGCATCCTCAGGCTGAAGGACTCCTCTTTAGCTCTGTATTCATAGCTTTATTCTACAGGAATAACTAGAAACACTTACGCAAATACACAAACATTTGTAATGAATCCTACAGATCAATAGAAGTCATCTAATTCATTAGCACCACAGCCAAATATAGCCCAGCGCCCCTATCTTCAGCCTAGGTTTTTGAAGCGTAATTATACAAAACTCCAGTCAAATACTGCAGAAAATCATTTCCAACTGCTTAGTCTATCAGCCCACAGTAATAACCCGGGTGCCGCCGAAGCCACTCACCACTTTAGCAAACACATTTTCACATGCAGATTGTTACCATGAAAGCAAAAATAAAAACAAGCAAGACTCTGACAGCTTCTCAATTCTATGGCACACTCGCACACAGAAAAGTAAAAAAAAAAAGCTCTGGATTTTGGGGTTTGCATGAAGCAGACCTACATTAATTACAAAACATTGTCAAGTGAGAGAACATCATGTTGGTAATAAAACCGCAGGTTTTCTTTTTTTTTTGGTCTATGAACCAGTGGCAGAGCCAGAACATTTTCATAGGTGTGGCCAGGCAAGGAACGTTGCTCGCTCAGCGGTGGCCGCGGTGGCCCATGGAAACAACCAATGACTTGGCAGGAATGGCTGCAGAGTGAGCCAAGGCTTGGAACAAAGCTGAACTAATGGCCTTGTTTAAAATATAGGAACCATCAATAAGCAACATATGTTTTTTTATGATAACTGGGAAAGTCCAAGTATCATCCAAACCTTCCTTTTCAACAGACAACCAAAAGTTAGGCTGTGCACAAGAAAAATAAATGGCGGTCCTGAATTGGCTGATTTGCAAATGCCACCCAATTGCGTGCCTTGCAGTGTGGAAACTTGTTATTTCAGCTTCCCAAGCTTGCATTTTACTTTTGAATATTAACAGAGCTTTTCCCATGAATATAAACAAACAAACAAACAAACAAACAAAAAAAGGGTTTCCCACAAATTAGGAGCTACCTTTCGTACTAAAATCCATGAACAGGCGAGGGTCCACTGTACCCCAAAACATTTGCTCGAGTGATGGCAGGAAAAGTCAGAGGAGATTCTGCATAGAAATGCTTCAGGTCGGGCTGAGAACAAATGCATCCCCAACTTTTTTTAATTTAATTTTTTGTAAAATTAATGAAAACCAAATGAATCATTATATTTCCACCTAACAATTAGATGGTGCTTCATCTCAGACTTTCACATGTGAAGTTTACAGTTGTAACATCGCAAAATGTGAATAAAAATTAATACTTTTGGAAAGGTGCGCTATCATTTAGTAGTCATTTCATTGCATATGAAGACCAACAGTCAGCTGCCTTACTTAAATTAGTATGTTCTCTTGTCTTTCCCATTTTGCAAAGATCCGCTGAACCATTACAAGTAACATCCTATTGATTCTTCAGGGAAGCAGGAAGTCTTGGATTGCAAAAGAAAGCTCCTCAACACTGATCAACTTAAAATTAAAAATAAAAATGTTTTAGTTGCTATTAATTAATAGAATAAAAATATATTTTTTGTTAAAAATATATTTTTTAAATTAAGTGATAAATAATAATTTATGTATTTATTTATTATTACAAATATTCTTTGTGGTTGAATAAAGGCCATATAAGTTTTTAGTAGCAGGGTTTTGCACATCTTTAACAGAGGTACTGATAACGTGAAAGGTGTTATGTAAGAAGAGTTAATTACTCATTTCTATCTTTACAAAGAATTTTTTTTTAATATCGCTAAATAAGACAGCATTTTTTTCCCATAGGGAAACCATACTTTTAACAAACCCTACCAGTCACAATCACCTTTTTTGCGAATTCCTTTAACAGAAACCAGGCACACTTTGTGTGTTGTGTCGCCCACAATCAGCCAATCACTGCTCCTCTTACCAGCCTGGTTGGTGGTGACGGTCACAGACACCGCCTGCTCCGGCCCCGGGCTCTGAGGCGAGACGCCGTTCACCGCCCACACCTCGAAGGTGTAGTTGGTGTGCGCCTGCAGCTCGTTGATGGACACCCTGGTCCCCTTCAGGCTCAGCTGCTGAGGGCTGAAGTGGACGCCGTTGCCGCAGGGCTGGCAGCGGCGGCCGTCGGGCCCGCAGCGCTTACACACAACGTTGTACGTCAGGTCCTGGCGGCCCCCAGAGCTCCGAGGGGGGCTCCACTCCAGGTTGACCGAGGTCTCGTTCACATTCGAGATGAGGTGGAGGGGTGCGGTTGGAGGGCCTGGGGAGGGATAGAAATCACGTTGGCAACAGCGAGAGAGAAGAGTAACTTGTGAATCAACAGTGGATGAGATTAGGAGATTACAACAGTTCTATCTTTCAGTAAAGACCTCAGCAATCTCATTCCCCTCTGGGTTTGTCAGTCAATTCTCTCCACACATATACATATGGCTGAGATGTAAATGCATAATTGACAGGGTTGTCCCTTTAATGGGAGCTCAGGCTTCTTGAATTCCCTTTTAATGTCCTGTCCATTACAGCTGGAGAAGATCCAGTTTCCCCTCAGTTAGTTTAGAATGTTAACTGAAATCCAATAGGGCAGCAGAGCCCCGTTCAGATCCAAAAGCTGAAAGGTGGCAAGTGCCTGGGATTTATTTGGTTTTGCTCCTGCTCCGTGACTCTAGACAAAGTCAAAGTTGCTGCTATATGAAAAGCCTACCTGCTGTTTGAGCCTCGTAAAAAACAGCTACAGTGTTTCTAAGTGAGGCAAACTCTCCAGCTCATCACTTCCACTTTACATGTCAGCTCTGTTGTGAGTAATGCGTTTGTTTTCTGTTTTTTCCATCGCACTATCAAACGGCCGTAATTGACTTAGCTCTGCCTTTCTCCGTCTGCCTCTGCCTCCTCTTCCCCTGGCTGACTCGCGCTCCCTTTAACCATTGAAGCGCACGCGAGCGAGCTCGGGATCGATGCGGGGTGAAGTATGAAAGCTAGTCAGTTCGCTGATGAATCGTTTCACAACGGAAATTAATTATCAGTGTTATTTTTGGAGGAGCGGCGCGGCGATGAGTGATTTCACAGAGACACCGGGAGCGGAGGAGAGGACAGGAAGTGCAGGAAGAGGAGCTGCTTTGTAGGGAGAAGAGTTCACACTCGCGTTCAGTAGCTGAAAACAGTGTCTTGCTTTATTTTTGGAAAAACAACATTCTCGTTCTGCAGAGGTAGAAACCTGGGATAAGCATTAAGTAGTAAATCTATTTAACGCTGCTGTTTAAAAAGAAAACTGGAAGTGAGGCAAAGTGCAAAGTAAAGATTAGGCAGGTTAAGGTGCAAAAGGAGGTGAGTTCCTTCTAGATTTTGATATCATTTGGCACCATCTTCTTGGTTCCATACCTCCGGGGAGGAACACTGAAATTTAGGAGGAACCCCATCTGTTATAGGTTTACAGTTCAGTTCCTGTATGAGGCTGCATTAGTTTCCCAAGTCGAATTTTTTTCTTGCACATAACATTTATCAATTACTTTTAAATTACAGAACACTTAGGTGGTTTCTACAGTTATTGATTTAAGTGTTGCAGATATTCAATATGAGCTCAGATCTCGTAAAGGTTTTCACATCCTTGAATTGTAAATGCAGTCTGACTGAACTTGAGCTATTTCACAAAGAACAAATGACACAAAGTTCAGATGAGCACGTGCAAACACCGTCCAAACTGTACATTTGAGTCGTCTCGTGAAATTACAAAAGACGTTTTAACTCTTCACAAAAGCATAACTGGAGAAAGAAGTGAACTTGGTCAAAGAAGAATAATCATCGATGGCCGATAATGATTAAGTTTTGCCACATGAAAGGAGAAACCCTTCATCCATAAAGCAGCATCTGAGAAATGAACCTTTAGAGAATATTCTCTAGATGTCCGGAAGCTAATCGTCTATCATGTCAACATTTTTGCGAATGTGTTTCTGGTGAGCGTGCAATATGGAGCGAAAAGCTGAGAAGATTGAGATGAAAGCGCACAGAAGGAGAAGACAAACACTGTCTGTTCGTCTAAATAGAAGAAATGAGCCTTAACAACTTGAAAGGAGCAGCTCTGAATGGATGGAAGGATTACAGCAAGGAGGAACAGGAAATAGACCGAGAAGAGCGGCTGCACGAGCTGCAAGATGGAAGGATGTAGACAGTTAATATTAGCAACATTCAATTTCCCCTCTCACAACTGCAGCCTACAATGAAAATCTATTAATAAATTCCCATTAAAAACTGTGACAGCCGACCCCTTTTTTGTCTGCTGCTCCCGACTCTCCTTCCCTCTGTTACTCTTTCACCTCATTTCCCCCATAAGCGCCTCAGACAATGAGAACAAGTTGCACATGGGGCTTCCATACCATGTTTCTGTCCCACTGTCCCAATGTGTTTTTCTGTGATTAACAAACATTTACTCCTTCATACTCTACTGAACAAATCAATGACAGAATAAATGTAGGGATGTGTTAATAGTCACTGCAGAAATGTAACAGCGAAGAAGCTTGGAACTTATAATCAAGGAGCAAAGTGGTAGAGATGTGTTTATTCGTATCACAGAGATTGTTTGTTGCTATGGCAAACATGACAACACTGTTGTGTAACTTTCATGACTCCATAAAGTCTGAAACACCATGTCAGTATTTCTCGTTTTATTTTATACGCACACACATTCGCACGCACACGCTTGCCCACAGACACAGCACCTTTGGCTGTACCTGTCGCTCTCTCTGAATGCAGCAGTGGGAGCGTGGGAGAGCCGTCGGCTGTGACTGACACCCGGTAATTAATCCTGGGAGAGAGAACTGGGCCACTGAGCTTCCAAAAACTTCAAGAAGCGCCTCTAAATGTTCGGAAAGTTTTATCCTGAAAATGCATTTTCCTTCTCGTCCATGGACTGGTTAACGTATTTGATTTTTCTCTGTCACGTTGTCTTTTTTTATTCCAATTGCTCTTCCAATCTAAAATCCTCTCTTCAAACCCCTATCCTCTCAGCCGCATCACCTTCTCGCATCGCTCTGTTTTTCTGTTTCTCTTTATCAGTAATTGTTAGTGTTGCGTGTGTTGAGTGTTGAGCAGGGCCGAGTTAGAGAGCCGGCTAAATTGGCCAGAGCATCGACCCCGCTATTACAATCCGGCTGGGGTTCATTCAGGGCCCGCTCCTCCCGCCCCCCTTGAGTCCTTCCAGCTTATGTTCATTCCTCTCTCCCACTCCTCCCTCTTACTCTACGAAGCAGCGACTAAGAAAACTGAGGAAAAATCTGAGAAACACATCAGGGCTTCAAAGAATCTCGAAACAGTGGAAAAAAAATTGCTCATTTTTAACCTGGACACAGTCAAGCAGCTAGCTCTTGGGGACGTCCTTCTCTGGTCGTTATTGTGTAGCACATGTTTGCTCACTCAGCTGCAGTTAATCACCAGGAATGACCATTTTCCCCACTATTTTAATGACTTTAATGTCATTTGAAATGCATAGATTGACATGCATTTAAAATGTTCAATGCCATCCACCAAAATGAACAAGCAGTGCAAGAAATGTATCAGTAAAACAATCAAATCTTGCTCAGGTGTGGAGAATTTGTCAAAATAGAAACTATTGGACATGCACTCAACAGACTTTGGCTTTTTGAGAAAGTGGCATGGAAAAAACCCCAAGTGTCTCAATTTGGGAGTTTGATAAACAGCAAACAGTGGTGGTAGCAACATTATGATGCGGGGATGTTGATCAGTATTGATAGAAAGATGGATGGGACTAAATATGGGTTGATCCTGGAAGAAAAGCAGTAAAAGGCTGAAGGTGGCTTGAGGACAGAACCATAAACCATTACCCAGAGAATGGAGAGACCGCAGCAAAAGGACACTCTACAATGTGTAGCATTCCAGTTTATGTCTGCCACATAAATTACCAATAAAATATATAGAAGGTGGCTGCAACATGACAAACACCTACAGCTTTAAGGGTTCAAAGAGCAACTGAACTTTCACCAGATTATTATAAACCCTGACGTGTTTTAGCTAAGCTAAAACAAGAAGCGAAACAATGATCTAAAATGCTGAATCACGATGAACCAAAAAAACAAATATAAAAGAACAATACCAGAGCAAATCGATGTTGCTGTCAAAGAAAGGCTCCACTGTTCTATTAAGTCGTGTCATTTTTTTCATCACACCAGCCATTTCGCAGGTCAGGCTGAAGAGTGGGAGGTAAAGAACTGGAAGAAGATTTATATCTGATCTGGAAGACAATTGTTGTGATCACATGAAGCGGCCATTACCGGCCTATCAAACAAACAGTCACAGCCGACACAAAAAGGAGCAACACGGGTGTTAACAGCTAGAGGACAGCTGAGGTAACACAAACAATCTCACTATAAGAGAATTACACAACATCCAACCCTAACAGTCGTCTTCCAGTGATAAACTGAGAGCCAAGACCTGTGAAAAGCATTTTCAGTCTGGGGGGGGGGGGGGGGGGGGGGGGGGGGGGGGGGGGGGGGGGGGGGGGGGGGGGGGGGGGGGGGGGGGGGGGNACACACACACACACACACACACACACACACACACACACACACACACACACACACACACACACACACACACACACACATGCACAGATACAAATATGTGCTCTCCATTTACCAGAGATGCTGGCTTATGTTCCAGGCTGACCTTCAGCAAACCAAACTGGGAGATCATTTCAATAGATTGTTTTTATTCTGCTCTGTTCGTGACTCTGAGTAGATTTTGAGCGAAAGAGAAACCGAATGAAAACAAGATCCCGATGGATGCTGCGTGAGTGACAGTCGTAATTACAGAGCTCCAACATGTGGGTTAAAAGTTAGAGGGAAAAAAAAAACGCGGAGGAAAAAAAAATAAAAAAATAAAAACAGCAGTCGACAGACAGGGTGAAAGTTCAGAGATCAAATGTTGACTGGCCGACGGGGAGCGGCAAAGGTCGCTCTGGGAGCCGGGCTAATGTTCAGCTCCTATCCGCCGAGTTAGGAATGTCGCGGAGGTGATGAAGCCGGGTCTTATGAAATCAGCCAAGTAATGAGGTTCGACAGCTGTTGCTTGCAGCCGTCACCGCGAGATTCCACCCTGACTAACAAGACAATGACGATGACCTCCCAGCTCGTCCATTTAAACCAAGTAAAAATAGTGAGAGAATTTTGGAGTTATATATCACACTGTTATTAAAGCCCAGTCTATACAGTGCACACAGACAGCCCATGATAAAAAAAAATATATAAAATGCATTAAATGCTTCTGATAAAATAATATCAAACTGAATTCAACATTTAATCCCTTTTAACAATCCCTTTAAATTAGTGGTAGATTTTTTTGGGGTGGTCAGAGCTTTTAGAAACCTTAAAACAGTAATACATGATTTTCTGTTGCACTGAGGTGTTATTATTGTATTACAAAACACAGCTGCTGGTCACTCGGCTGGATGAGGACCTGTATTTATCTCGCCACCACCCAAAGCGGTGATGTCCAAGTACAGAGAGGTAAGAACTCACCCAACAAACATCGGACTCTATCTGCTGTATGTGACAACCTGATTAAAAAATAACTGTCATACTCATTTGGAGTTTTCTGGACTCTAATCAGACTTTAACTGGAACGGTGTGCTTTAGTCAGATTAGAGAAAGAATATAAGAAAGCAACACTCAAAGTGGAACGTATAAATGTGAGAAAAAGCACCTTTATGTCCACTGATAAGGATAGTGGAGGATCTGTGTTGCTGTGAGACAATTTTTCTTACAATTGCTCTTAACGTCTAATAAAAATAGTTATTTGTTATTTCATAACATGTAATATCAACCACTGACTAAATCTCCTTAGATCAAAGTTAGGATTTCCCTAAACATTTTAGTGTGAGATATTATGCTGCTGCAACAACACATCTTTACCAAGGTGGAGAATAAAGCAGTCTATGTAATGCATCAAAGAACTAAACAGAATCTCAGGTTAACATCTGTAAGTAAAGACATCGTTTTCAGAGCAGATACTTAAAATGAGAACAATTCAGGTTTTCTTCAGGGAATTTATAAGCAGCACGTCCTTATTTCTATTACAGGAAGCTGAATGTCCAGAAGGAGCTTTAGCTGTTGAAAACAATATTGCCTGCTGTAAAGTGGCCTCTTTCAACAGGAAACAAGAAACAGCTTTAATAGGTTTAGAGACAAATACCAACCATAAATCATTCTAACTGGTCTGG
The DNA here is from genome assembly GCA_903067075.1 of Micropoecilia bifurca. Taxonomy (NCBI): domain Eukaryota; kingdom Metazoa; phylum Chordata; class Actinopteri; order Cyprinodontiformes; family Poeciliidae; genus Micropoecilia; species Micropoecilia bifurca. Next base: position 60,534 of record CAEGAF010060870.1, read on the forward strand.
TAAAAGAAACAGGCCGTCTGCTAACCAAATTGGGTATATTGCATGAATAACAATGGTATTTAATAGGCGAGAACCAACCTAAATCACAGCATAGAACTTTTCCTTCTCATTACAGTCTGACGTTATTTAGAGGCTACCATTCCGAGAAGCACCTATGTATATTAGTGTAGCTGGATTGTCATATCTGTGATTAAACAATAAAAAACAACCATCAGTGTTACTCCGCTATCCCTAAGACTGTTTTTATGCTTTTCTTCTTCAGTTTATAGGGTCAAAGTAAGTTTTTCAACATAGAGTTTCTGTGGTTGGAAAGCCTTTTAATGAGAAACCAGAAAGAGTGCAAAAGAGTTTTCTCTCACAACTGGGAACACAGAGTGGCATAGCGCTGCCCTCCCCCTCCTGCTGCTGCACATTTCCAGTCAAGTAGCCAAAAGATGACTACTGCACTTTCCCTTACTTTACAAGAAACATTAATCCTGCTGCTTACATATACTTTCACTTCAAAAGACATTATTAGAGGAACACCACATTACGGTTTAATTCGGGAAACATTGCTTCTAAGGCTTTTCCCAAAGTGATCGCCTCACTAATTAACAAGCTAATAGACTGTTGTTATAAATGTGTTAATCAATAAAGAAAAGAACAGCAAAAGCAGATAAGTTAGTACTTTTAACTTAAGAGTGTCTAATCTACATTTTTATTACATTTCTTTAGTATCAAAATAAACATGAAAATCTAAATGTAAAAGCAACACTACAATTTTTCCAGTTTTTTGTAAATGCCTGGCTACCATGAAATTGTGGTATTTTATTCCCATTTTGCTCATATCTAATAAATAAGAAAATGCCTCAGATGTTAAACGCATAGCTTGCTTTTATTTTTCCTAAAAAAAGCAAGTTTATTATGTTTATTATTATTGTTTATTATGACAATCTTCACAATTTGTTCTTTTTTTTGTTTTTACAATTACAAACTTTTAAAAAAAATACGAAAAAAATGAACACATGGTAAGAAATTTCACACTAAGCATATTTCTTTCCTCATGTATTTAATTTTTAGCACATTTACCGCCCCATCTGACTGATTCACCAACTTTATTTTTACCACCTCCTGGAAACATTCAACCTCTAGTGTTTTCACTGTCCACTGCTCTTTTACAGTGAGGTGTAACAGTTTATGCCATAATTAGTTCTTCATGTCACCATGACTGATTATTATGTGCCACCTGTAGTCAGTAGACACCTATTAAACCATCAGCAGCCAGTTTAATGTTTGTGCAGGATGATTAGTGTGTGGATGCAACGGGCTGCTTTTCTATGAAAGGGTAAGGTTCATAGTACAGCTTAGCGGTGCATGCTAGGAAGATGCTGCAAGCTGTAATAAAGAAATGTAAAATTATGGAATGTGGGTGTACTTACGGGTGCAGGGCATTGATGCCGGGTCTGTTTCCGAGCGGAAGAATCCCTTGTCACAAGCACAGGATGTGGAGCCCTCCCTCACGGAGTAACTGTGTAGCGGACACTTGGAGCAGGAGCCGTCAGTGGCCAGAGCTCGGTAGTAACCGATTTTACAGGCTGCAAGATAACAAGGAGGAAAGGAAGCTTGGGTTAAATGTGATCTGTATCAGAACGTTATGATTGTTCAGAAAACATTTGAGTTTTCTTTATATAAAAGATAAATACAAAAGGAATATTGGGAATATGAATACCCAAAACCAGAAGCACAAATGGGTAAGAAAAATCACCTGGAATCCAATAAATCCTTTACTGAAGCCATTTGTCAGTTGCTGGGTTTGGCATTTCACCGTAAAAGAGGCACCAAAGACATGATTGTTTTTGCTCCATGTAATCTGAGAGGCTGACAGAAGTTGTTTTCCAATGAAGGACAAGTAGAGAACATGCTGAACTTTGCCATTTTCTGTCAATTTAACAATTTTTTTTCTCTCTCATGCCTTGCCTCTTTTTACCTTTCTCATTAATCTCTATTCTGGTATTAGAAAACAGGAGAACTGCGGTACTGGTTGCAATATTCTCTGACAGAAAATAGAAGCTCAAATAACCGTCTTTTGTCACTCTCACACAACCCTAAACGAAGCTATGGCAAGACTTGGCACTGCAATGGAACACGAGACTGTGGCATTTCAGACAACTAAACAAGCAAATGCCACCACACTTGGCACAGCAGGGGGTCTGTCACTCTCAGGGCTGCTTTTATTCAGCTGGAGTCCAAATATACACCTACATACACCTCCATCCAAAACGGTAACCAAAGTGACACTTTTCCTACTTTTGGCGACAGTGCTTGGCTTTCTTTTGAGCGACAGTTTGATTGGAGGTCTCGTCTTTCAAGGAGTTTCTCCTTTGTCTATCTGTTTCTGTAATGGCCGGGGGGAAACCTGGCAGGGTTATATTTCACCCCCTGAGCGCTGAACCAGAAGAGGAGGACAAAGGAGCAATTCTGGAAGAGGCGCGGCGCAGACAGTAGCAACACCGATTGGACCAAATAAGCTGTCATTCAGGGAGGTCGGCATGTTCTTGTCAGTTGGAGAGTAATGGTACGGTAGCCGGAGTGTTGGAAGCGTCATGTTAAAGCTGGTGCCATGTGTGTGCTAGTACCCGTCTTATCGGGGTGCATAAGCAAGAGCCAATAAATTCATGCTAAATTTCAGTTATTAAATTACACATGTACAATGACCCAGAATAACTTTACAATCACCAGACCAATATTGAGTTGGTCACTTTTTAGCCCTGACCTAACCTGGCCATTTGATAGATACTAATGGTAGTTTTGGAGCTGCTTGGTCTCAGAAGTCTTGTCATCACCATGTAGCATTTGTGATGCTCATATAAATCCTTACACTTATTCTTCATGCTTTAAGAGCAAATTGAGTACAAAATGTTTTCTAGTTGCCTAATTTAAGTAAACCTACCAAAGGGTTACATACTCTGAGGTATTCAATTCACCTTTTACTGGTCATAATGTTATGCCATAATGGTGTTTGTGTGTACCCCTTTAGTTGAAATGGCTCACAACCAATCCAGATCTCAAAGTATGTTTCTGATGGTTTCCACACCGCAGCCATAAATACATCAGAGGTTTCTACATAAATTCAAGTAACTCCCCCATGTGTTAACCGCACTAGAAATCAAATCAGCAAACGTGCACCACAGCAATGAGAAAGTCCAAGAAAAACTCTCATTCCACCAAGCAGCCAACACATTCACATATACAAACAGCTGAGGAAAACCTCCACAAACCCCACTAAAATACCGGAAAATCCCTCTATTGTAAACGTAATAAACTCTTTGCCTCGGAGACTCTGCTCTGGAGCAGCTGGATTAGCGTACCAGAACGTCAACCGAGTGGGGCTAGCTGATACCTGCTGAGTCATTCTTTGTCGGTTTCCATTCACTCAATCGGGGCTAAATCCCTGCCGCTTCGCTCACTAACGCTAAGCTACGGCCTCATTGACTGCAGCCTGCAGGGGTGAGTGAAGCCCCTTCTTTTCTTCACAGTTTCACGAACAAAGAGTGTACAGATTAGTCAGGAGGTGCTTTCAGTTATCTCTGCATCTTTGAGGGAATCTCTCAAAACCTCTGGAGACAGAAGAACAGCAGGATTTTAGGTGTTGTTTTAAGCCACCTCAAGTGTCAAAATGCTAAGTTGCATTAGGGATAGGTACTTGTTCGCTGACCAGGAAAATGTCCGGAGTTTAGAGTGGGGTCAACTTGTTGTGTTTGATGCTAAAAGCTGGAGGGAGAGTTAATTGAGTCCCAAACTTCATGGTCTTCATTGCAGAGTATCTTTAAAGCCTAAGAAACAACCTAAGCTTGGGATACCTCCAACTGCGCACAATTCATAAGACATTGGCATGTCTATTATTAAGCCATCCCAGGTTGTCTTCAGAGTGCCCACAGACCGTCCTAAAATTGTCTGTGAAACCCCAGACCCACAGAGATGTGTTGGCATCTTCATCTGCACTCTCAAACATCTGAGTTTTAGAGCGCATGTCTGAAAAACATGAGGACTTGTTTATAGCATCGACTGCCCTAAAGAAAGGAATGACAGAGAAAAAAAAGAGGTCGATATCCAAGTAAAGCTGGGGAATTTGCTTCCTATTAGGAGCATGAGAGTGTGTCTAAGGGGAGAAACCACAGCAGTGGGTGGTCCGAGATTCCCCCTTAAGACTCTTTGGATTTATCACTGTCCGGGCCAGCCATGGCAAACACTCACTCGGCCGCAAATACAGGCGCACTTGAACACGTGTGTTTAGTTTATACGGGATCCTGGATAAGATCCCTCATCGTATCCCTTTTGTAAAGCTTGCAAAAGTCAAAACCAATTTTTCCACACCGTCTTCAATACTGTTTCCCTTTTTGCCCCTGTCACTCTCTTGCTCTTCTTTATTATTTTTTTTCTGACTCTCCCTCCGCCTTCTATCTCTTTCTCCTGCTCTCCTTGGCATTCTCTCGGCAGGCCTCCTTTCAGACAGAAAGGGGTTTGTCAGGTGCCAAATCCTCGAGCTCAGAGATCAAAGGCAGACAAAGACACTGGTGACTTACTGTTCTATTCTGGAAAAGCGGGAAAAAATGGAATCCCTCATAGACAGGGGCATAGTATTCTTCCCCTATTCCCTCCCTGCAGATCCTTCTCTCATTCGGTCTTTCTCCTGCCCAATCCTCATTCCTGTTGTCTCCAAGCTAAAGCCTGTTTAGAGGAGAGGGATGACAAGGGTGGGTAGGGGAGGGAGCTAATGAGTAGTTTTGCAAGTGTGGTGGGGATTCCTCTGGCTGAATTGGTTGTAGTGTGTGTATGGGGGCAGGAAAATCTGTTCACAACAAAGTAATCAACACAACCATCGACAAAAATAGGAGTGTTTAAAAAAGATACTGATGCTGCGATCGCAGCCCACATGTATGCCAAGTGAAGTTTTCTTCAGAGTGGCAACAACCCACACAACAGGCTTTGAAAAGGCATACATGTTCTTGATATTGCAGCCAAATAGGACCACATCTACCCACACGATGCAGGCCACCTTGTGCAACCCACATATAAAGCCCGATAGGCAAGCTATACTGCAGCCTACACAACAAAGTATCCCATGCACCGGGGAGTGAAACTATGAGAGCAGACCACAACAGCGGTTCAAAGCTATGGGAATGTAACACCCAGCACATAGAACACAATAGCTAGGCCTTCCCAGACAGACAGCTGCTCTTTTAATCAGAAGAAGAGCATTAAGTTCAATCGATGGCATTTTCACTGCTTTCATGGTTTCACTTTATCTTCCTCAAGTGATGAAAAGTCAGACCCTTTTTTCTAGTCAAAACAGACAGTAAGCACTCTTTAGAAGAGGCATCCCCACAAAGCAGCTCTTTGAAAAACCAAGCGATCAACTTTCAGGCCTCGAGGCAAAGGAGAGTCTCTGCTTCAGTCTAAATGCGTCTCTGCACCTTGAAGAGCCAACCATCTCTATGCAGTATGGCGTCTTTGTTTTTCTGCAGATTGATGATAACTGTGAGACTCCCATTAGAAACCATCTGTATTTTTTTCACTGCTTTATCTTCTTGCCCATTTCGGTCACAAGCTGCATGTTCTAACTGTGCTGAATGTAGACAATGAAAAAGCTTAGACATCAAGTCACCTGAGCGGCTGGTATAAGCACAGGATCACTAGCAACTGACCGTTAGCATCTGTCACTGGAACAGCAGGAGAGTGGAGCAGGTTAACTCATTAATTCTGTCACTCCGCGTTATTAATTACCTCCGGCCCCGACAGCAACGCGGAGCCACGCGGCAAGCAAAACACATCAGCATGATGGATGAGGGACACACGGCCAGCGAAACTGATCACCATGATTGATGACGTACACTCGACACACATCTTGACCTTGACCTGGATTGGGGGATAAGGTCCTACACTAGCTGTATCATCCTTTAACATGCAAATAGTAAAGTCGGATGGTCACATCTGGGTTGACATCCATACTAGTGGTAATGAAGGATTTAAACAAAAGCCAACAGGGCTAACAACATTAAGAAGACAAGAGCTAACATTGCTGACAATCACTGCGGCTTCGGTAGTGGTGGCTAATACCGGGGGGAACGAGACTTGGCAGCAGTTTGTCTGTCAAATGTCGGATGATTTATAACTGTATATTAGCAGGACCAATCTATCAACTGAGTGCTACCAGAAATGTAGCCCTCATTAAAATATACGTATCCAGCAGACAGGAGCATCAGCCAAGGCCCCAGCTGAGGAAAACACATTGTGACAATCAAAATTATCACCAAGCTGAGCCCTGAGAACAAAACAGGATATACTTAATAACAATCTTGTGCTGATCGCTTGGCTTTTTACCCAGATATAAAAATTAGGTACAAGAGCCAAACTCCACACAGACAGGGGTTCAAAAAAATGTAATGCTTATATATAAAACTTATATTGTACACAAGTTCTCCAACTATCGAAATGATCTAATCGTCTCTAAGAGATCGGTATGCCATGACAACAAACTGAAAACTATTCTGCGGTGGTGGATAATTGATTGAAACATTTTGGTTTAGTTGTGCTTGGCAATGGTAACCAAATGTCAAACTTTTTATTTTCCAAGTTACAAAAAAACAAATAAAAAAATAAAATGTGCATGCTTTTCACTAATTTGAAATGAATAATCCAAAATGGTCACCATAAGACAGAACTCAGCTCTTTATGCTTCAGTTGGCATGTACCATTAACAGTCTCTAACAACTTTTGCTACTAAACATGTTGCTATGGTGTTTTAATGAAAGACATACAGAACAATTATTGCTATTATATTAATGCCCTGCTAATAATAAAATGTTGAGGACATCCACTTTATTTTCCACCAGAGGTTCTAAAGGTTGAAAGCAATGGGAATATGAGACTTTTTTTATTAAGAATATGAGCAAAGGTACACTAAATTAATATTTTAAGCTTTCATAAGCCATTTCTTCTTCAATATTGTCCTGTTTGCTAAAATTACAACGTAGAACCATCTGTATTGTTAATCCTTGTGTTGCATAAGTGGAAAAAAATTAAATATTGTTCTCTAGACTTCCTGTTCAGCAAGGTCTCCTTGTTCATATTGACACATAGGCCTTAACTTCGTCTTTAATTTGTCCTGCCTGGCTTTAAAAAGGAATATCAGCACAATGGTTATATCATGAAAATCTAACATATTCCACCCAGCCTCTTCAGAACGTACATCGCCACTCCTTAAAAAATAAGGGACAAGCTTCTGAAGGTGAATGTAAGGAAATGGATCAAACACTAAAGAAAGGTTCAAGAAGGAAAGCATGAACACAGAGGGTAAAGTGAGCAAACAGCTTAAAATGAGAGAAGGAGAAAATAATATCTTTCCTTGATGAAATCCTGCTGGACTTTGGACATGTTGGGTTTGTGCAGCTCAGACGCGCAGCCTTTGTGCCAGAGGTGGCACCACCAAAAGCTGGGCATGACGCCAAAAGACTGAGGGCCTTTTGTGACCTAAGATCCACACAGAAGGTGGATAATTGACCATGATTCAAGGCAAACAAGACCAGAAATTATACCTCATCCACAAACAGAGGCGTACAAACCTCTGCACACCTGCACACAGTCAGGTATGAACAAAAAAGCCCTTCAAAAGCCCTCTGCGCTTCGGAGGCACTCCACAGCACCACCCATGCAGGCAAATAAACAGACACACGCACATCCACTAAACAGGCGTGTTTTTCTGAGAGCAGGTTGATGAAGGGGACAGCAGCACAGTTGGGACAATAAACAAACAGTCATGTTTTGTGTCAAACCAATTTTCTCAAGGTCTCCAAAGGATGGAGTGTCATGTTGGACAGTGCACATTTGCATATGTGTATTTTTTTTGGTATCCTTTCCTGACATTATTTAGAATGAAAAGAGCTTCATTTTGATTCTATTATCAAAATAATAGCAGAAAAATAGGCAGGAGCATGAGAGGGGAAGGGAGAATGCTAATGTTCCTGTGCCGGAATACGCCGGCAAACAATCGAGAGAGTTAAACCATTCTGCTCAAGGTGAGCCGCTGAGAATGGGAAAGGAAAATGGAGGATGTGTGAGGAGAACACAACAAGCACACATTAAGAATAGGTGAAAAGGAAGAGGAAGCTATAAGGAAACAGATTGAAAGGGGCCTCGCATCCAATTCTGTAAACAAGTATGAAACACGTGTCTTTCTTTAATGCAAATCGATAACAAATCAGTGCAGAACATGCTGGCTAAACAGTGTTATACATTTATTTAACCGCAATTGCATCTGTAAGCATCCTCTTATTTTTTTGCAGCTTTACAATTAATCTACATTGGTTAAATTATTCTGTGTGATCACTACCAAAAGTAATAATTTAGAAAGCAGAATAAGATATTAATAGCATATTAAATGTCTTATAAAAGTATTCATACCCTTTGAATCTTTTCTCTGTGCATAACAAACACAAACCACAAACTGGGTGCTCTATTTGGAATGTCCTGTGATGTAACACAAAACTGTAGCATGAAGAGAATACATGGTTTTCATCTGAGTCCTAACTTTGCAGAACCACCACTCACTGCAATTGGATGTTTAAGTCTTTTGTACATTTTGAAAGTGATTTTTTCCCCTTCTGTTCTCCACTGACCAAATTGAGTCAGATTATATGGAAAAAGAAATTGTGGACATCAAAGTTTAAGTCTTGGTGTAGATTATTAGTTGGGTTAGAGTCTTTTAATGGGCCATACTAACAAACATATATTTTGCTCTCAATCATTTCATTGCAGATCTGGCTGTATCTTTAAAGATCCCGAAAAAATGTGCAGCTTCTAACAGATTTTCTTCCAGGATTTAGTCTCATCCAAGAAAACCATTCTGACAGCATAATGCTGCCACCACAACATTTTTCCACAGGTATAGTGGATTCAGGGAGGTGGTGCACACTTGTGAACTCCTGGTGCATCCCTCTTACTAAAGACCCCAAGAGGTCAGGTGCTATGTAAAGGAGGCCGTGGTTCAAGGGAAGAACTTTTTCAGTTTGACTCTTGGTAACAGAAGCCGGCTCTTGAGAGTTCAAATGTCACTTTTTTATTATTATCATTATTATACATATTTCCTATGAAAAACCTTGAACTTGTGACATGACAACATGTATAAATGTTCAGAGAAAAGCTTTTCAAAAAACTGTGCAGGTTTTTATCACTAAAGATTTTTTTTTTATGCAAAGTGAACTGGATGAAAAATGGCATTTTTGTTCATTTCTGCGAGGGTTGAAGGTTCTAAGACGGGACTCTCTGATCATCATAATCTGGTCATTTATGTGTGCTGCCAGTAATTTAACTAGATGTCCTACGTGTTTTTCTTCAGGTGGCTTTTATACCATGGAAAATTACTTCTGTCTGATGTCATTACCACATTCTAAATCTGTACATAAACCTGTGCAAATCGGTCTGTTTTTTTAAATCAGACCGATCAGATTTTTCCATTATGAAAACTTCCCCGCAACAGTAAATTTACATTAAGCTCAGACATAATCCTATCCAATCCCGTGTAGTGAGTCAGATTATAAACACGCCTCACATTCACATGTGACCTACACTATGTGATACACACATCTGTCAGCGCTTAAGCATATAGAAGCACATGCAAAACTTTAATGGCCTAGTTGTCTGTAGTCTCAAGGGCAGGTTTGCCATTAGCCTCTTGCGGTTTTTCTGGATGTACGTGAGGAGGACTCGGAAAGGGTCGATTCACGGCTGAAAAGATTATTTTTAGTTTGTTTGTTTAGGTAATCTACAGGCAGCTCCCAGACGACAGCCTGTCTGGGGCCTCAAAACACCTTCTATTGTGCATGCATGTGTGTGTGTGTGTGTATGTGTATGAGTCTGAGACTAGCACTAGTGCTGTGACTGCTGTGTGTGTGCATGTACACTGAGGCTACATAAAATTTTTGCGGGTCAGTAGCTCTTCAGCAGCTCATGTCAGGTCACCGATGGTCTCCATTGTAGGTGTCAAAGCATTGACCTTTACTTTATCCTGGTGTTGCCCCCTTCAAGTTACTTTCCCTACTTTTTTTTCTTGTTCCAAACAAGACTGGGGTCATTGCTTTATGGATGTGCAAAGGCCTTAAAGGGGACCTGTGACTAAAAGTGGTTTGGCCTCATGTTAGCATGGTGTGCTTTGGCACGATAACTGTGTGCATTCCTAAGCCAATCGGACAAATCAGCATGTATGAATGTTTCATAGTTTGAATGCGTAGCCTTCTTTAACCACAGGCAACTTGAACCTTGGCCTTGCTGTGTGTGTGTGTGTGTGTGTGTGTGTGTGTGTGTGTGTGTGTGTGTGTGTGTGTGTGTGTGTGTGTGTGTGTGTGTGGAGAGTGGGGGGGGTGCAGCATGTCTCAGGTTAATGGCTGCATAGACAGGATTGGTATGCTAATGTGTTTTAGCATGTAGCTTTGATGTGACAAAAGATGCACAAGCAGAGTGATTATGAGGAGAGACCCAATCAGTGTGAGTGTAAAATGAACACCAGGTGTTCGGATAGCACTGAAACTGAATTCTGTATTATGTTGGAATGTTTCTTCCCTAAAAAGCTCACAAAAAACTGTCTTATATTTTGTTATGTAAACTTCAAATGGGTTTTTGTGTAGTTTTGATTTCATAACTTTAATTTTTTTTGCCACTCTTCCAAAATGCACGGCTTTTTGAAAAGCAGAATATAGCTATCAGCTGATTTCTCACCTGAGCTCTGCAGCTCCTCCCGACTTACAACAAACTTCACCTTCTAAAGGTTGAATTGGATTTATTTTTTTTTCATGGATATTATACTAAATGGGCCTTAGTACAAATGCATACCTCACTTCATAGACGTCTTGAAATTTTCAGATATTTGTGATGAAATATGTTAAGTAGAGCATAACCAAGTAGTTATACACTGCTTGTTGTTGGTTAAAGTAGATTGAAACCACAATAAAGTTAGAGGTTTTAACCAGGACAAGGTTTAGTAGGTATGAATAGTTTTGCAAGTCACTATAGGATGATGCTCAGTATTTTGGAATCTTCATCAGCAACTAAAGTCAGCTTAAGCCTCCAGGCTTTTCAGAAATGCACTCATATCTGTGTAGTATTGCCTAACAGATTTCAATAATATATGACAACAAAAACAGGTATTGCACCACACAATATCGAAGTTGTTTGCTGGAGGTACTTTCTTCTGTTAAACAGAAAAGTTGTTGGGTGTTTCAATAAAAAAAAGGTTTTATCAAAGGTGCCCACATTCCTACTGAAATCGTTTCAGTGTCAGGTGAAACAGCTCAACTACAAACACCAGCAATATTGGCTCTGATATCAACCGCAACTGCTGGAGGTCGAGCTTTGACCACACCGGGCTTGTTCAAAGAGCCGCATCACTCTGTACCCATAACCCCCCACTTCACCTTTTATATCTCCAGCCGTTTATCAGAGCCAGAAGGCAGCAATTGATTCATGATCCTTTCTTCTCTATTGTACACACACCGTTTCTGTCACGTTTACACTCTAGGTCATCAAATAAACTTCTCTCAATCTCTATCATGTTTTTCCTTCGGTTTTCTATCCACTCGTGTTTCCTTCTTCCTCTAATATACCACCTTGGCGTGAAGCTTCAAGAGAAACACGTCCCGTTGTCTTCCTCCCCACCCTTCCAGCAGTATTCTGCAACAGACTTGGGATCAGAAAGGATCAAGATTTCTAATCCCAGAGACATGCCCTGGCATGGATGCACCTCTGCCTCTGGCTGGAGCGCTGCAGCTTCAGGTCTTTCAGCGCTGCAAGACCTCCACATCCTCAAATTACATTTTGGCTCTCCCACAGGGAGGTTGCACCTCACCAGAAACCCCGCAGTGTGCTTGATACACAAACAAGATTGTATTTTGAGGCACAGATGATTCAAAGGAGGGCAGCCAGCTGATCTCAGAGTTCTGGGCTGAGACCAAAGATTTCTACATGAGCGCAAGAAAAAAGAAAAAAAAAAACTACTGGCTTATTTTCTTGAAGAAACGTTTGACTTATATTGTTCAGAGAGAACATGGGTATTTTTAAAAACAAAGTAGGTGGGTCAAAAATGTTGAGAGTACATCACAAGAGGCAACTTTTTGTATATATA